>QVRM01005457.1:0-192057 GCA_003439945.1 Dermanyssus gallinae | reverse complement strand
CGTTGCTGACCGTTTTATGTGACAGAATGAGTAAGACAGAAAGCATATTGGAAAAATGTAAATGTATGGGATAGAGTATTTACTCTTATGTGGACTGGATATAGATCATATATCCGTCAATGGTGCACAATTGTGTATGCAGTATCACATCGTTTCATTCGGTATACGCACAGAGACCACAAATATATATATATATATATATATATATTCTAATAAGTCTGCATTTCCATTGCCCATAATTATAATATATTCGTTATCATATATAATTTGAATACTTCAGCGACCTTGTTATGGCTAATTTGATATACGAGCATGTAGTAGTAGAAGGTGCCGTTGTAGCTCAGCCAAATAATACGTCCTCTGCACAGCGGAAGAATTTCCAGGTCGTAAGTTCTACGCAAACGGACGGTTGTCTTGCAGTTCTTGCCGAATATGTTTACATATGCAACACAAATTGAACAGCACGCTTGAAAACCAAAGACAGGTGGAGCGTACAGAGGATGACGCACACATAACATTTACCTACACCACCGAGATACTTTAGTAGCATATGTGGCCTGGTTAACATGGTATTCAATATTTTATTATATATATAGAATATATATACATATATAAAAATAAAACCACGTAATTTACCATGTCACATATGCTTTTTCTAAAGTATCTCGGTGTAGGTAAATGTTATGCGTGCGTACGTCCTCTGTACGCTCCACCTATATATATATATATATATATAAATATATCTATATTACTGCGCACAGGGTTTTTGTCTGTACTTTGGTGGGTGGTGCGTGGGGTTGTATATGTACGTGTGTTGTGTGTGTAATCGAGCGAGCGAACAAGTCAAGATGTGCTTGTGCTCGCAGAGAGGACGTAACCGTTATCTGTGCCCTATTTCCCTTCGTTCGTTCGAGAGAGAGAGAAAGAACGTTTCGAGTCGTTTGACGGCGGACGGCGTGTCTGCGTCGTCGGCGGGAGGCCGGCGGGAAGGATGAGATTCGGTGGGTGTGAACATGTCTTGGCCAGCCCTATGGCAGCTCTACGGAGCCAGTAGCAACAGACAGCAGGACAGCGGAGACACACACACCGACATACGCGTGCACTCACCCGACACTCTTTTTCACTTCCGCAAGAGTTACAGCCAGAGACAGATACGTAAAAGTGGGAACTAGCATCAGGCAAGCAGGCAGGTAGTTCCTCTCTAAGTTCAACTATTGCAGTAACTACTGCTACTACTACTACTACTATTACTGATATTACTGCTACTGCTACCACGAGTAGTAGTAGAAGCTACCACTACTTCTTCTACACTAACTACCAAGACCAAGACCAAGACGCCGACTACCACGGTTGCTACCGCACGAAGCGGTCCTACATCGGGGGCGGCCGTCAACGTCACTGCTGCAGTCGACAATCAGGCCGAAGAGGCTAGTAGTGCGGGCTAGAACGAAAAGAGAGGTGCGCGCATGGAAAAGAGGCGGGAAAGCAGGAGTGAAGTAAGTACCTACCAACGAGGAAAATAATTAAAGAGGAACATAGAGGGAAAGAGAACGAGAGATAAAGAGAGAAAAAGACAAAATAGAGAGGGGAAAATAGGAGGAACAGAAAGCTCTCAACACACGAATGACGGCGGCGACGACGACTACAACGACGACGATGACGACGAAGGTAAGGCAGCCTTGCTACAGAGCCCAAGGTGACCATCTGTCCGGCCTCTCCTTATCTCCTCCTTCTCGTCGTTTGCTACGAACTTGATGAACGAAGAAGCCATGAAGCCGATGATGCGGAGGACGGCGACGCCGTTTGTCACGAGCCCCTCGTAGGGGGAAAAAACCGTGGGCAACCCGAGCAGAAGCAGAAAGCAGTGCCGAGGATGAAGTAAGTGGTAAACGGTAAAAAGTGGAAGCCGGAAAAGTGGACGTCGGAAAAACATCAGCAAACAGGGAAGGAAGGGGATGCTGAAGATGGTCTTGTCAGTGTATCAGACGACCGAGTACCGGGAGAAACGACGACGACGACAACGACGACGACGAACAGGAACAAGAGGCGCAACGAAAAGTAACAGCGACATAAACACAGACAACAGGCGGGTGGCAATCGATGAAGTCCCCTACCTCGGGCTCCCCTGTCTTCTCCTCAGGCTCTCCACACTCATGCACCCATCTCTTGACCAACCGACGAAACCGAAAGAAAACATTAAATAATTGGTACATTGGTGTAACCATTATAAGCCAACTCAGTCAGTCGGTCAGTCAGTTAGTCGACACAGCTGTTTGCGCATCTACCGCCATAACTCTGTAATGCTGATACCGCTGAGGAACAAACTAGCGTAGTGAGCTTAAGTGAAGCTCGCTATGAAAAAGAGTGGTTGGCGCCCGATTCAACGACCACCACCACTAATAAATGACGGCGAGCGCTATTATGACGGCCGCTAAGGTGCCGTATCTCCTACATCTACCTACGAATAGATCCATATGTCTACCTGAACGAAATGGCCACCAGAAACTGTGTCATGTGTCAAGCTTATACATTTATCCGGCTTGATTCACGGAGGGCATCTGCGTGAATCAAGCCGCGCTCTGCGGCAGTTTCCGCCTCCGCCCAACCACATTGACTTTAGTTAGCCCTTCAGCTGCTTGTCACGTCTTGTCAAGTCTAGTTGCCGTTTAACCTCCACCCACTTGCTCTGCCCAGCAGGCTTTTTTTTGTTTTACTGGTTGCGGAATTGCAGTTGTGTGGCAGCGTGTGCCATCTACCATTTGCGTGCAAGTAGTGGCCTTAGAGGTTGGCTTAGCCAAATTTGACCATGCTTGAGGAGCGAAAGAAGCCTCGCGTCGCTTCACGACCCTACCGACTGGCTCACCAACGGTGCCTACTTCGTTCGAGGCCTCGTTAATAGACGACTTTCGTACGCTGTTCTTTACCGCTGGCTAAACCACTTCTACTGCTAACTATCCAAATATAGGTGGCAAATCAATCCTCGCAATTTTCAACGTAAGCACCCCCTTTTGGTCCTCGAAAAGCGATTTATCTGCACAAAGTACGCTGCGCTGCGTAGATTGCTTAGATTGCTGATTACGCAGATCGGGTTTTACTATGACTATGCCTATAGTATCAATTCTTAGAGTAGTATTATAAAAACAAAAGTATTTAAATATTAATACTAATAATATAATAAAGTAAAATATTCGTGTTCTCTGTTGGACTGCATGTTTAGCGTGAGTTTTACAACGCAGGCGATATACATGGTTGCGCCTTTGTTTTCACACTTTTATCTCACTGACCATTTTGTACTTCTCTAAATGCTCTTCCTTTGCTGCTTTCTACCATTGCCACACATGACACGCGTGGGGTTTCGCAGCGTCTTATGTGTCAGTTCCCGAGATCTCAAGGACTAACAAACGGACACGTATACTTTCATAGGCACCAACAGTAAGCCTTTGGCCTTATGAGGTAAAATAGCGCCTTATCATTTATAAGATGAATTGTAATATTGATCGGTTAGGAAAACAGTTCTAATAAAAAAAGAGATCAGGTTGGCGCCGGGGTTGAAGAAATATTGTCGCATATCAAAGAAGAAATGTTGTCGTATAAAACCAAAACTCAATCCTTTTAGAGGGCGGACTTGACAAATCTAGCTAGAGCTACCCGTCTAAGTTGCATAACTCCAACTGCAGCTGTTGAGAGTGCTTATCATTGCACCCACATACTTTTCTGTAATAAGCAAATCTATGCCAAGCTATAATCCGTAACGAATTAACTACGTTAAAACCAATCAACACGATACTCTCTAGTTTACCAGGCACTAATTTACTTTTATTATCCATAAATTATTTTTTTCTCACTTAATTACGCAATATTTTAAATATTAGTCGTTATAGTAAAGTAGTAAATTTATGACAGTTGGAATAACTGTGCTGCAATATAATAAGTGCCCATTTATAAAATTGACGTGAAGATATGATTCAGTGCAGAAACCTTTTTCTGTGCAACAACATTACTGTGCAGCAGGTACTGTGCAACAGCGTCCTGTCCAATATACGCCAGTATTCAACAGTTGTAGCTTTGGCAGGCTGCACATAGGTCCATAAAGGGCATGCACGAAAGCTAACAAAACATTTCATAAGACCACTTCCCGTGAAGCCTAGTGAAGACTCACGGTGGACTGGAGAAGCTCGTAAGCTCGTAAGCGTATGTATCAGGAAGATCTACACCAGAAGCAGATGAGATGATCTTCCATACATTTACTTATGCTAGGCAGACTTAGACTACGACCTAATCAGGTTTAAGCATTGTGTCTATTGAAGTGCTTCCTCAAGCAGCTTTCTAATTGGTTGCGTGCCGGACTGTCCCAATTTTTTTTTAGGACTAACTGGACACCGCAGCAAGCGAACTCCTTCCAAACACGATAGTAAAATAGCGCCCAATGCGCTTTAAAGAGGCGTGGTAAAAAAATCAGAAATGGGCTTATTGGCGGTACGGATTCTACGGGGTCTATATATGCGGGGTACACAACATAACAAAACAACCAAATGTCCGCCTTATATATCTTTACAAATGATCCCGAAGCTTTTCGAATTGCAAGCTGTCTAAAACACTAGTATTCGTGTGCATTTAGAAGTCGGCAGGCTGCCAAAATTGGCCGGGCTACCCGTGCGTCTCTTTGGGGTCGTCAGCTAAGCGCTGAGTTTCTCTATTTCTTTGCCACTGTAGGAGAGCACTATACGCTGCCAGTGTAAACAAATAATTTTGGCAGAACTAACTTGAACGGAATCACGAGGGCATCTCAGCAGGTCGAGCATCTTTGAAGACTTTGCGAATGCATTTACACTCAACATGAGCGATGTTCAGTGTACGGCAGTTAACAAAACAACAACAAGCCAATCCTGCTATATGTATAATGTTTACCGAAAGAAAATAACCCCTTAAACAAAATGGCTAACTAAGTTGCTCTAAGGTCTAAAGACGTGCCTTGGCTCCGAGTCCAAACATGCGCCGAAAGAGTACGCTCGATAGGGTGGTATCCTTTTAAATGTTGTTGAGGACGGTTTCAGTTGCGTAACTCTTTTGGATAGCTTACCATATGCGTGGTAAATCATTGCACCATCATTCCGATTTTCTTCTGTCGATAACAAATTATGCGTGATAGCAATCTTTAATCAGCCATACATTCGCTTTGAACAGTTATGACTAAAAGCAGAGCTATGCTAGTTTTCACATAATCCACTTACGTTGTCTTACATACTTCTCTAAAGGCCTATGTGGCTGAAGCACTTAATTGTAGCGATTTAACCATATACTACACCGAAATGCTCTTAGAGACTACCCTGCTAGTGTAAACAAAATGAAAAGCTTATTTGAGATCTCCTCAACACCTGCGGTAACGTAGGAATTTAGAATGAACCATGTTTAAGGATTTAACGTAATGAAACACCTCGCAACAACGCAAAACTAAATTTTGAAAGGTAAATTGCATTTAATAAATACAATGCGGTTGTTACTCTTATTCTGATGCGTTGTGTTAGTATTCTGTTATATTGGTTTTTATCTTTTCTATTAGATTGGCATTCTTCAGCGGAGTGGCCAGTCTACGTCTCGCACTAGATGTATCTCTGCAATGGTTACCTTGAGGCTCTAGGAGAGGAGAATTTAGCGACTGATTTATCGCGCGTTCTTTTTATTTCTAGACGGTTGCCTTGCTCGCCGTAGCATTAGAACATATCTGTATCATATGCAGGCTTAATAAATTATTTCGATTATCATTCCCTGCACAGAGCCGTAATGTACTCAACTTAATAAAATATTAGGCGTCTGTAATGTGTACTCGTGCCGAACGTGTAATCGGCGTTATTTGTGTTTGTCTTTGCTACATGTACTTTGATTGTGAACATTATCTGCTGCTCCTACAGCCAACATCGTCGAATTATGAAATTAAAATACGTAACTAGAGGATTTTTTTTTGTAATTAAGGCAATGAGCTGTGCAAACGCATATATGCTTCTCCCCACGTGTCGTTCAAACGTATATCTTGCTGATCCGAGTGGAGTCTGAAGATTTGCCTCGGACGCGACGCGCATTGGCGCAGGTAAAACACAAATTGGCTGCGATCTATTCATAGTGACGACAACAGAATTACAATCACAACAGCAGCAACTACGACAACAACAACAACAAGACAACTAAACAACGCAAACAACATCCAGATACAACAACAAAAATAGCCGCAACGCCCTCACTCGTACAAAGGAAAATCAAACGAAACATGGATTGGAACACAAGATGATACACTCGTAATATTTGTTTTCATATATACGTATTCTTACTACTTATGTCAAGTTAGCGCTATCTCGAGCACTACAAAATAAAGCAGGCGCATCTGAGTTAATCGATCCAACCGTGGTTCATGGGTCTCACGGGCTGTGAGGTCTTCTCGAATTAGTTTGCCTATCTATCTATCTATATACGTCACTGACTCAGAGAAAATGTCCAGGAGAGGAGATTAGCACAAACAAGTTTAGCTGTCACCTGTCACCGTCACCAAAAAGGAAAGCGAACCTTGTGCAAATGTAGATCGTGTTGAACCATACGCAATTAGAGCAACTAAAAGAGGAGCGAGGCTAGAGGATCAAGCCGAGCTTAGAGGAGCAGAAATCAGTATGTCTCGGATGTATTCTCGTAATAGTAAGCTGGTTTGTCCTACAACCTCTACTAGATTAGGCCTTAGGGCGGCGCAAACACCGGACGACTAGTATAGGTCATAGATCCGTCCCATAGATTGCTGGTGAGGTGCACACTTACATGAGTAACCTTTTTTATTCCGAGTTCCGCCACTTTACCTTGCCATTCTCGTAAACATGTAATCATTTTCTATTATAAATTGCTGAAAAGGCTCAGTGACGTTTGACTTTAGCCTAATCATTATTGTTTCCACTGCTGGCCCACAGCTCACTAGCAGGTTTACGAACTGGCCATAAGGACGAAGGCCATGCGTCAACGGAAATGCAAATTTAAGCTCAAACTTTGTAGCGCTGCAACACCTAGGGACCACTTTTGAACATCTCTCACCGTCCTGTGCACGGATGCAATTGCTGCCCCGCATTATCCGCGACGTGATGTGGAAAGGTAGCTCCCAAATCGTGGACCTTGAGACCCATCATGGAAAGGAGTTGACACACTAAAGCCGTTAGACACTACAAATAATGTTATCTGCCTCGATGTTCCGGTGTGCCATCGACGTCATTCGATATTCTTTTATTCGACGTCATTTGCCGGGCTAGGTTAGTCATAAGAAGAGCGAACGCAAATAAGCTGAGTAGTTTTTAGTTCGCTGATGGTCGTGAGAACATTAGCTTACACCTTACTATTTATAAATCCACACAGGAAAAAGTTTAACGGCTTTAAATCGCAACAACTTTAAGTGCAGTGAAGGTGTTACCCGTCCGGGTCACTTCATCTTCAAAAACTCAATTATCACGTCAATAGTGTGGCTTATTGCAACATTTTGTTGGAACCAGAGTTAATTCTGGTTTTAATAAACCTCAACCGCATTTACAAATTTTAATTAACCTCAACCGCAGGTTGAGGTGATACAAAAAACCCAGTTGTTGGGTAAATCGCTGAACCGATGTTCGCGGACATTGTTCTATATTGTCGGCCACAGCAGCAATATTTAGCCAAGCGAAAGCTTCGTGGTCGTCCACGGCTTGGCATGTTACGTGCTGAACCTTTCCTGATGAATCCTGTGCAACTTTTGCTCAAGTTCACAGATGATGTTTTCGCCAGGTCAGTTATGTCCACCGTAAGTTGCACGAATGGCTCGCTAGCATGCCCGTACAGAGTTTTTTTCATGATATTTTAACGATTTCTACGTGTTTTTTGGTGAGTTTCCTCCATCTTAGCCTATCATATTTTGTATGGGAAGAGAGCAAAGCTGAGCGCGGGAACTTCTAACTAATGCCAGCTTATTATTTATTATAACTTTATAAGTGCTCCCTTTATATATATATATATATATATATATATATAAGTATATATATAGATATATATAAATATATATATTATATATATATATATAAGACAATTGATAAATATAAATATATATATATATATATATATATATATATATATTTATATTTATATTTATATATATATATATTTATATAACGTTACGCCATATCTATACCAGATGCGTCATGGCTATTATCACCTGGTTTGTTCGAATACGAACTTCCCCGAAGAGAGCACGGAGTGCGCATGTCAACTGTGCTCTCAGGCGTGTACGAAATACCATGCATCTGCCTGTCTGGCCCTTGCGAAGAAATCATTTTTCATGTGAGGTTTGATAATAAGGCAAAACCGAGTTGGCAGCCCTGTCAGAAAGAATCATTTCATTCATGTACAGCTATGATCGTTTACTGTAGTTACAACGTACGTCGGCCGCGAAGTACGTGATAGCGATTTCGCGACAATATCTCTTCCTTGAAAAGACAATAAAAGGGTATTAGTAATAATACAATTGAACTCAAGCTATTCAGAGAAATTTGAGAAATAAAATGATTTAACGTATGCTTTTGAGAAACTTCGACTTCTCGGCTGTAGGGCAAGGTATCATAGGTGTAGGGCAAATGGTCGTTGCAAAAACCTCTAATGTTCAAGCATGTATTTTGCATGAATGCATATAACACTGCTTGCTTATATGGGAAGTAAGTTTTCTTTTGTTTTGGAAGTGAGTTGCAGTCAGTGGCAAATATTGGGCCACATCTAGTATAAAAAGTTGTATTACAACAGTAGTTAGTATTACAAAGTTTATGTTTCACGAATTGTCTTTTTTTGTGTCGGGTAATATAAGCTGGGTCTTATTATTTGACACACGAAAGGTTCAATAAATATATAATAAATTCAAGTAGCACACTTGATTAATTCGTTGACCAAAATGAACTCGCACTTGCGACACTCCTTGAGCTATTGTGTTGGATTATCTTTTAGCGCATCACTACTTCCGTATTTAGTGAATACTAAATGATGTATAAGAGCTCCAGCAGGAAGTTCTGGTGGATTTTTTAGTACCCTCCAAAATTTTTAGCATTATAGGCGTGCTTGTTTTTTCATCTAACAGGTGCCCTATCTTCAAAGTACTTGCTATTCGTTAGCTGCAATTGCAAAGCGCGGTTGGAAGCGCGTTCTTAGCATACTCTAGGCGGTCAATAAATCCGTTTTAGTGCCCAGAGTTTTTATGTTTGTGTGCATTTCCGAGTATTGGCCACTAAAATAGCCAACACTTACTGAATTGGTATGAACTGGCTAATTCCAGACAAACTGTTTCAACGTGAAATTGCACTTGCAAGATAGAGTAATAAGCATATTGTATTTCCGCCTATGCTGGCCCTTTCTGATCTGTGCGTAAGCAAATGACCCAAACCCTCTAAGTTACGACCTACTTATTCCTTGCCACGACTCCGACCAAATCCAGAATAAGTGATTTGGTCATAGCAGCGTAGATGCTTTATTATGGCTGTTTCGTATTGTTTCTAAGAGGATTATTACTTTAACGTAACGGCGCTTGTCAATTTAGTCAAGTAAGCTGACCGCGTGGGCCTTAACTGAATTATCTTATCTAACGTAAGATGACGGTTTATGCATATACATATATATATATATATATATATATATATATATATATATACGCAAAAGATACGCAAGATAAACACGCAAGGCGGGAGGAACGACGGCTGCTCGAAAGGGCAGAACGAGAGCCTTCAGCTTACATCGTGCGACCTCGTAGGGCGGTGAACCCGCTTAGCGACGGGCAGGTAAAGAGCCACCTAACTAATCTTTTATTCAATCGTGACGTTGCGGCCGTATCTCCAATCGTACAGCATCCGCTTACACTGGAGCAGCACAACATGAATCTGCCTTTCGAGGTGGAGGAGGTGTGTCAGGTCCTACGGTCACTCCCGAAGAGAAAGAGCTCAGGGCCCGATCAGGTCTGCTATGAGCATTGGATCCAGTCATTTCCTCTCTTGGCAGAAACTCTTTGTGATTTCTTTAACGAAATTATAAAGAGGGGGCAGATGCCTAAAGTCTGGCATGTCGCCAGGCTTTCTCTTCTGTTCAAGGGTAGGTGGTGATGACAAGCAGGATCCAAATCTCTATCGTGGAGTGGCGTCAGAACGCACATTGAAGAAGATTTTCTGTAAACTGGTTATTCGACGGATTGAGCGGGTGGCTGAAGAGGCATTTCCACCGGAGCAATTCGGTTTTAGAAAAGGCCGAGGCACCCGTGATGCAATCCATGTTCTCCAGTCAGAAATCGAGCGAGCTGTGGCACAACCCAAAGGTCATCTGTATGCAGTCTTTATTGACTGCGTCAAGGCCTTTGACAAAGCCCCTCGCCATCTGCTGGTTGAAGCATTCCAACGAGCAGGAGTGGGTGGCTCTCTCCTGAGTGTAATAGCAAGTTTCTTTGAGGAGGACACCTTGTTGGTAGACGGTGAGCAGGGTGTATTAGAGATTAAGCAAAATGTGGGAACTCCGCAAGGAGACCCGCTAAGCTGCGTCTCGTTTACACTTCTCCTTGCTGACCTCGTCGGTTACGTCCGACAGGAGTACCAACAAGCCGTAGTAGTAATGTATGCAGATGATATCGTGGTCGCTCATCGCGATTTAGGTGCCATCAAGCGCATTACCTCTATGATAGAGGCGTTCCTTGTCTCGAAGGGCTTGAGATAAACACCAGGGAGACCAAAGCCATGAAATTCAGGCGTGGAGGTCGATTGGCTGCCAGAGACGTTATACGTTGCTGCGGCCAACCATTGGAGTTTGTTAACTCCTTCCAGTATCTTGGCCTTCGGGTTCATTATACGGGAACGACGTTCACAGCGCATGTAAACGAAACAGTACGGAAGGCACTTGTCTCTCTTTACGGGGAAGTAGGCAATGTCCGAAGACTGTCCGTTCTCTCAGCAGTAAGGCTCTTCATGCTTAAGATTGTTCCGGGGCTGATGTACGGTCTTGACAGGGTGTGGAACCACCTCACGCTGGCGAATTTTAACCAGCTTGAAAGGTGTTTTTCATTATATATGAAGCGAGTGCTCTGCTTGCCTATCCGAGCCAGGAGCCGCTTTGTGTATCTCATGTCAGGCTGCCCACCGGCTGCTGAAACAATCCGACTAAGGCTGAAGATGCCGCGTACAGTACCTTACGAATGTTTTATTTCGGAGTGGGAAGCTAAAGTCGAACAGGCCAGACGGGAGGTCGGTGGTTTGGACGTTTTCAATGCCTTGCACCTTTGGTCTGGTCCTGCATGTGACAATCGCCACGTATACACCAGGTACATACTGCATGGTTATCACTACCTGGTATGCTCAAACGCAACCTTTCACGAGGAGTACGAGTTGTGCACCTGCCGGTTCTGCCTTCAGAGGTGTGCCAAGTACCATGCAGTGGAATGCACAGCGCTGGACCGAAAATCGCTGCACTACTTCTCTCGTCGGAAGCGTGAGAAGATAGAGCAACATGAAGAAACATTTTTGAAATGTATATTATACTCAATTTGAGTGAAATAAACAAAATTGTAATTGTAATATATATATATATATATATATTTTTTTTTTGTTTTTTTAAAGCATTTTTGTTGAAAGTGTCTAGACTTTACAAGTCATCAGATAACACCTCATAGCCTGCTTCCATGTTCTAATTAAAGAATAGAGTAGAAAATAAAGAGGGAGATCTGTAAGAAAAGGGCCTACCAGAAATAGATGGAATTTGTCGTTAGGTTTCTGGATTTGCATGCATCCTCGTAAGACCCTAAGGCTAATCTGAAGATGTCCAGTGGGTTGAGTTATGAGGTTAAGGTATGTACCTCCTTCGGATACGGCACGTCTCTCGAGGATGGATGACCCTAAACAAAATAGATTGTGTGAGTAGAGGGCCTAAATTATATTAATTGCTAACCAAGATTGAGAACAAAAGCAAATTTACACGAATCAAGTTGCAGGTGCCCTCTACAGTACTTGTTCATTTTTGTCACATGAATAATGGCATATATATATATATATATATATTTCTCTAAATGGCTTAAGTTCAATTGTAATATTACTAATGCCCTTTTATTGTCTTTTTAAGGAAGAGATATTGTCGCGAAATCGCTATCACGTACTTCGAGGCGGACGTATGTCGTAACCTCAGCAAAGTAAGTAGGTTGAATGTTTTCGGCGGCTTACTTTCTTAAGACTGTAAGAGAAGAGCAGGACTAAACCCAGTTGGCACTTGAGCTGCCACCGACAATACTGCATTTTGTTGTCTCTTTTCTTCGGAATATCTACATAAGCTTTAAGCACATGCATTCTTGCCGACTCAGTTTTATTTGTAGAGTGACGTCTGCTCAACATTTAGAGACACGTGTTGCTGTTTATTACAAGTTAGTCATCATACACAATCACATGTTTACTTAACCAAAACAAAGAAAACTTGTACAAATAGACAATATAAAATACGTACGTTTGTCAAAGCGAAAGAAGCACTATCGATTTCTCGGTTTACTACCTTCAACATCCGATGGAATTTCAGGAATGCTTAAATTCTTAGTATTCTAGCACAAAAGCAAAGGTACTGGCGTCTCTCTGTGTGCGCCTCCGTGCGTCGGCAGTCTACAACTTATCTGACTAGGCGGCTAGATTTGCGTATATATCGCGCGAATCAGAGCTGCTGAGATTAACTTCCGGCGTTGAAGCAACCACCCTTTTAGACGACACCGTCAAGGCACTTGGTTAAGAAGATGTACAGACAAATACGGCGCGGCCCTGGCTTACACAGGCCTGCTTCTTAAAAGAAAACTACCTAAAAAAGTCTTGGGGTTCTTGCGTCGAACACGGGCTTTGCACCCCGATGCAAACATCCCCGCACCAGACCCAGTTATTGAGCACCCGCTCACTCTAGAGTAACAACCACATGAATTCGCCGTTTACGGTGAAAAACATGCAAATCTTGCGCGGACTACTCAAGAACAAGATTAGTGGTTCTAATTGGATCTATCAGGAACATTGAGTTGAGTCGTCTAAGTATCTATGTCTGTATGTGTATCAGGAACATTGGGTGTGCTAGTAGGGAACCTCTGTAATCTGTTCAGCCAGGTACTCAGCGGGGGACACATATAAAACTACCTGTAAAACTATATAAACGTAGACGACCCGAATCTCTACCGGGGTCTCGCTCCGGAGCACACTCTTAAAGGAATTTGCGCTAAGTTGACTATCTCGAGGTGTTTCTAACTGTGAAAAAGGCCCTACCTTTCGAACAATCCAAATTAAGGAAGGGCCGAAAGCATGCAGGATCCCATCCATGTATTGAAAGTTGAGCGGGTGTTGGCTGTACCCGTTGCTCACTTGTACGCCGTGATTGCTAGTCATTGTGTCAAAGCCTTCGACATTGCTCCCTGTCACTTACTAGTTGACTCATTTTCGACACTAGGGTGGATAGTTTTCTTCTGCGAGTGTGCTCCTTGATCGCCTTGAACTAAATATAGGAGGCGAGGGCACCTTGCAACTGAGTAAGCACGAAGGGACACCTCAATAAAACCCTCTCAGTTGCATGTTGCAGACCTAGCCCGTCATGTGCGTGAGAAGTCTAGAAATTCCGTAGTCATGTATGCAGATGGCATGCAGATGTGGCCCACCCTGATCGCGATGATATTCGTCAAGTTGTCGGGGACGTAGAAACTTACCTTTATGGTATGGATCTGCAAATAAATTTGCGGAAGACGAAAGCCATTAAGTTTGCCGTGGGGATTTATTCACTGCAGCAGACGTAATACTGCTATCAACTCCTGCCGTATTTAGGTCTGATATATAGGAACGTATATGGGGGTCTGTATACGGGAACGATCTTCACCCAGCATGTCTGCGACAGACAGTGTCGAGCGGTTATTGCCTCTAACTCACACAGAGGTGAGACACTGTTTCCAAGTGCGGTAGTGCATCTTTTTGAGCTCTTTGGGAGAAAAATTTAGCCCAGCCAGAAAGATGCTTCACAACATATAAGAAGCGTGTCCTTTGCTTGCCGCGGACGGCAAGAAACCGCTTTGTGTACCTGCTAGTGGGCTGCGAGCCGGCAGTGGAAACAATCAGAGTGAGGCTTAGGTCACATATTCTAGGTCCATTTCAGCAAGTTTTGTTGAAGTAGCGAACAACGCGGCCGAGGTTTGGCAAAAGTAAAAAGCAGTTCGATGTTTACCTCGCCAGGGAGCTTTGGGATGGCATGCACTAATTTGGTATCACTTGGTATGTTCGACCCAATGATTTCACCAAGTTAGCGGTCAATGTTATTGCATCAATGTTGTTCTGCTCGCAGACGTGCGATAAATACCACGCAGCAAGCTACTAGACGCATCAGCGGTCTCGGCACTTTTTGCCCGGTGGGGTAGTCGCTTAAGTCGTCAAATTGGAAACCATGACGATTATATTTATAATGATGTGCCATCTTGTAAGGCAAACTCATTGTGAAATAAACAATAATACATTAAATAGATAGTAGTCGCGCGGGGCTGGATCCGGAGTATGTGGAGGACGCTTGCAAAATTGGAATTTTAGTTAGCCTCACTTGGCCGTGGCAAAAATTCGTCTGAGCGGCACATTGTTGTGGTGAAAGTGCACAATCCTCTTCTGCATCGCAAGCCGTAATTATATGATGCATTCTTTTAGCTGGTCTAATAGTATTGCTTGGTACTGCATATTTATCATTATTCTAATATGAGGGTAGTAGCCAATTAATAAATTGCCTTTTGCACCACATAAGTTGGCCACCAACATCTTTGGCACAGTTTCGTTAGTTAGCATGTGGTGCATTCTCGGTACCCATCTATCTTACTGCCTCTTTTAAATGAGGCAGTTAATTTGGTAATGCAACTGTACGCGCCGGCACATTAGCTCGCGTAATTTGCGTCTATTTTGGTTTTAATTTCCGTTGCACGTAAGCCTTCAAAAACTTTTTCTAGGCTTTCTAGGTTGCACAGGAACGACGTCCACCGCGCATATAGACAAAACACTACACGCTTGTCTCGCTTTGCAGGGAAGTAGGCAATGTTCGAAAACTGCCTGTTTTCTTAGCGGTGAGGCTGTTCATGTTTAAAATCGATCCGGTGCTGGTATCTCGATCCCGGTGTGGAGCCACCTCACGCTGGCGAATTTTAAGCAGCTCATCATCTTTAAAACGAGTTCTGTGGTTGTTTATCCAAGCCAGGGGCCGCTTTGCGTATTTCCTGGCAGACTCTCTATCAGCACTGCAACAACCCTGCTAAGGATAAATATGCCGCGTACAGTACTTTACCAATGTTTTATTTCGGAATAGAAATACGGGAGGTCGTGGGTTGGGCGTATTCAATGGCGTGCACCTTTGGCCTGCATGTGATAGTCACCACGGATACACAAGGTACATCGTTTTTGGTTACCCGATCGGTATGTTCAAACGTTCCCTCTCATGAGAAGTACAAGTTGTGCACTTACCAGTTATGCCTACAAAGGTGTGCCAAGTACTATGCAATAGATTGCACAGCATTGGAGCATAAATCATAATGCCGTAGGCGAGAAGGAAATAATGCATTATGAAGAGCGAAAGCGTGCGAAGCGTATGTCACACTCCAATTGAGTAAAATAAACAGAATGGGAAAAACATAATTGCAGCGTGGTACTCGTTCTGCTACACGTTGCCACTAGAGAGGCTGACATGTTTCAGTTGCGCAACCTGCTACACACGCAATTTGAAACCAATCCGAATAATACTTATTTTGTTACTACCGAAGGACGTCTCTCTCTGGCCGGAGGCGCTGCAGTCGGCATGAGCTTTTGAAATTGTAGACAGGTGATGCTACAAACTTTTTGTCGATATATATCACGCGTCACACGCGCAACCAAAAGACCACAGCCACGCACTTTCGGACCAACCATACATACGAAAGCTAGGCTTCGCTCGCAAAAGAGTACGTGGCCATAGCAGTCTGGTCATAGTAGTCCGGTCTCTCCGGGATTTGACTGAGCAGCGGTTGTATACTGCGCAAATATTCTTCTTTGCTAAATAAATACAGATAAAATAAATTATTTTTCATCCCAAAGGGAATCGGCGGCGGGCTGCTGTCTCCTGCTGGTCCTGAGGTCATGCAGTTCGTGAAGACGAACAGCTCCCAAGAGGCAAACGCATAGAGGAAAACAGGAGAAGGAGGAAAAGAAGCAGAAGAGGGCGGAGGAGGCGGCGCCGACGGAAGAGGGTGCCGGTCAGTGCCCCCGGCCGTCTGGGGGTGTCCTCGGAGTAAAACAGTCAAGAAGGACGTCGACGACGACAACGACGTACAAGAGCTCGGGCAAAGTTGACACGACGAACCACAGGCTCTGCCCGCCGCAGTAGCAGCGGCAGCAGCAGCAGCCATTCTTAGCCATCTCTGTTGCTTAGCGGCTTTGTGGAGAGGACGCTTGCGTGTGCGCGAGAGAGAGAGATAGAGAGACGTATAGACAAAGAGGAAGAGCTAAATATATATATATATATATATATATATATAAATATATGGAGAGAGAGAAAGCAAGTGGGGGAATAAGGAGAGAGCGAATGGGGGTAAGGGGAAAGAGAGAAAACAAGATAGAGTGTACGTTGCCCAGGACAAGCTGGACAACACAGCAAGCTAACTGTGAGTCGACGGTCTTCGTCACGACATCGGGGCCCAATGCGTTTTGTCTCGAAGGGAAGCCGCCGAAGAACGTATGGGCAGGTGGGGGAGCGGCCGGTCGCCCACGGCATGCTAAGAACGAGCGCCGTTGTAAGCTGAGTGCGGTTCCGCACTCGAGTTCGGTGAGGTCGAGAGGCTGAGGGCAGAGTCAGACACTGTCCGAGTCTATGATGGCATGAGCCGTCTGCCTTTGTGAAGTAGTCGCCGAGTCGCACACCGCGTCAAACGTGACAACCGACCGTGTCAAGGGCAACACAACCACAGTCACCCGTCTAAACTCCCATGCTTATGAGGAGGTCTAAGCGCAGTCCGCGCTTACAAACACGCACACATGCAGGCATGTACAATTTTTTTTTTTTTCGAATACACACAATTTAAGATCGACTGGATGAACTAAGAAGGTGCTTTAACTAACGCACCGTTCGAAAACGGGCGTCGCTCTAGAAACCACAAAAATCGTTGCCTTCAGCTACAGCAGGTTTGATGCTTGGCTTGGCTAGAGTTCGGTCGGTGAAATCCGATTAAGCAGAAAACATTCTGCTGTTATTGCTGCATTTATCAGCAAGAGAAAAGATCATTCCAAGTTCAGTATGAGAACGCGTTAACGACTTGAGCGTGTATGGACCCTGTCACTAGTTTCTGCGCGCTTAATTTCAAAAGGGCCAACACAGTTGTTATCATAGTGTAAAAAACACATGAATGCAGCGAAAAATAATCAGAATGCAATAAAAAAATACTTTTCCGGCTGATCCTTAGCTAAGATTTAACGTGCACGGGACGGTTTTTCGCAATGCTTCATATGCGGACCCCCATAAATGCAAATGTGCAACGGTGGGGCTCGAACCCGCACACCTATGTGTCTTCTCCGGTCGCGAGGCAGAGGCGAATGAACCACGCCACGGGGCTCAACTGTCCGTTGCAATAAGCCACTACTAATCGGCTGTAATTTATTGTGCTCTAGACATATTCATTTCACACACACAGCGCTTGACGTTTTGTAGAAATAAAATTATTTTTTAGATAATATTTGTTGGAAACAAACGCAACTAATTTGAAAGAAGTCTTTATTTTGGCAAATTGGGACATTATTTACAATTCACTAATCGTTACTAAATGTCATTCAACTAACAGTCAGTTTATCTTTGTACCGTACAGACATTTTCGTTGTTAGCGTTTTGACTCCCGTTACAAAACCATGTTGTTTACACGATCTGTCTTGGCAATTTGTTTTGACGATATCGTGTTGGCACTTCTAAAAACGTTAGAGTGAATGCTAAAACTTTAGGTATACACTTTATGAGCCTAAAATACGGTTGTACGTGAGGCATTCCGCGTTTGACTGCAGTACCAAAAAAGGCCTATCATAACGGAATTACGCTATTTGTTAAAATGGTGGTAGCCTTGCCATGTACTATCTAGTTATGGACCTCTTAAAAACACAATACTGCACAGTTCGGCATTATTCTAATCATTTTGTTATCTACACACCATCTAGAAACTGTCGCCATCGTACTTTGCAGTATTTAACGTGCGTCGGCGGTATAAGAGGGCCCGCATAATTATATATTATCGGCATAAATTTTATAAGTTATCGTATCGGGGATATTGCTTTTTAGATCTCAAGTAAATATACAAAATAAAAGTGGACCAATGTTCGATCCCTAGGGAGCGCCAGAGAAGCACCCGTCTGACTTAAGCTATCTACGTCTAGCCTAACACAGAACTCTCTACAGGTAAGATAACTGGTAATCCATAACATAGAATGAGTGTCAACATGCAAGTACCTAAATGTATGAACGAGCTTCGCGTGGCGTTACTCTATTAAATGCCGTTTCATTAGGCTCTTCGATGGTGGGTGTAGGTACGAACAGAGCAGGTCAGGCATCCAGGCAACAGAAGAGTCTAACAAATGCAGAAAGTTCTGCACCATATATATATATATATATATATATATATATATATATATATATATAAATTAGCACGACTGGTTAATTACTGAAGTTATTAGACATACCATTTATTTTACCAAATTTTATAAATAATACAAATGGAGATACAATTGTTTCCCGCAAATGTGCACTAAGAATATGTGTGAACTGTATTAAACACAGTAGAGCGATGTACACTGTTGGGCAGAGAAACCAGCCTGCAATTTATTCTACAAGGTTTTCAAACAGTGGGTAGAATACCCATATAACATAACCTAACATATATAATCATCTTTATTACCACATGTAAAGGTGTTCGCTGCAATTTATCATAGTCATATTATTGTTACTCGAAGGAGTAACAAAGTAATAGCCGGAATCACAGTGGCAAGCGAGTCTCTATCATCATTGGAACTGACCTGCTAGCCTCAACGGTTGGCGGTGCAATATATACACGGCTTTCGTTAACTGGTTCGTGAATCTAAGTGAGTAGCATTCTTCCAGTATATTTTTGGAAATTTTCAGAAATTAAAATCGAACTACTTGTACGTCTCTTTTGTATGCGTTTCTGGCGCTCAACAACGGTGCCGGCGTTTGCCGCATATTAACAGGCAACCCTGATGGAATCTAACTAAAAATATATGTCCGAAATATGCTCTATATTCTCGATCCGAAATATTTCCAATGCCACGCTCTAGATCCAATTTAAAAAGTTGCATCGTATTTATATACAAACCCGTCTTTCCGGGAGCCACGGTCACACCAGAATACCGAACACCCATAATCACACGACAGTTTTCTATCAGTTACATGTTTACCACTTAGCTAGGTTTTAGCTATAAACATTACACCAATATTCTTCAAGACGGTGTATGAATTAAGTACTTATGTACGTCTATCTTTACTAATAGAGCGTGCATTAAGTCATAAATATTTCACCGCGTTATTAGCCTTGTAGGCAATAGGGGCAAGAAAACAGCCCGGTTGAATGGGGCCGTAAACTGTATTAAACGCGGTGGAGCTGTGCCAACCGTTGGGCGGAGATTCTAGCTGGCAATTACTCTAGATGGTTTTAAAACGGTGGGTTTAATACCTACATAACATAACGTAACATACACTATCACCTTTACAATCACATTTAAGAGTATGCGCTACAATTTGTCATCGTCTTTTATGTATTGTTTCCAGTGTGCGTACTCAAACAAACAGAACGTTACTAATCGCCAAATAGGCGAGTACTATATACATTTTCATAGGCCCATTTGGCTATCCGCTAAGTAAGCAATCCGTTTACGAACTCAAAACTTCTGGAGTGATTGATCGCTGGTCGATATATATATATATATATATATATATATCGATACTGAATTAAAAAAAAAAAATATATATATATATATATATATATATAGTTCATCGTTTCGTTGTGAGTCATGTGCCTTGTTGTTTCGGTTTGTTATACTGGGAGAATCTTGGTCTACAAGGAACGAAGAAAACGCCTATGATTGGTCGGAAATTGACCAATTGCTATCATCAAAAGCTACAAGCAAACGCAATTTCCCATTCATACCCGATGTGTCTACTGATTGGTTGCGTAGCCCACAGCCGTCGGCTGGCGACTTTACCACAAAGTAAGATGACACGACAGACCTACGCAAGTCACGCTATTTTCCTCCTAGACGTCATTAGCCAACATGTGGTGAGGTGCTGTAAGCTAATATGCTAACGATGGCTCGGTCAGTAGTCATGAATAATAGTAGTATTATGGCTAGACTACTATTTTGTGCCAATAGCCACGGAACATTGAAGCCTACTAATCAGCAATGAGATTAATAATAATATTGATAATAATAATAATAGTAAGAAGAATAATAGTAAGAAGAGCCCTTAGAAGGGCAGGGATACCATCCACACCCGAGCCGAAAGGTCTTTATGGAAGTAGTGAGCTACGACCGGACGGGGTCACCATTCCGCTATGGTCACATGGTAAAAGCCTTGCATGGGATGTAACCGTTTCATGCACAGCGGCCTTGTCGTATCTACGTCACAGCGCAGTTGAATCTGGATGGGTTGCAGAACGCGCGGACTCTGAAAAACGAGGAAAGTATCTCGAGCTGTCAAGGAGGTACCACTTTGTACCCATTGCGTTGGAGACACTTGGGCCCATTAGCACAGGTACGGCGAAAATCCTGCAGGATATTGGAAAGCGTATAGAAGATATTACGGGTGATCGACGCGAGGCCATGTTTTTGAGACAGATGATGTCTTTGGCCGTGTGTAGGGGGAACGTGGCTTCTATCATAGGCGCCATGAATTGAGGAAATCAGCAGAGCATCATGAACCTGGCTTAAACGTTCATACCTCACAATTGTAAAACCGAAAAATAATAATAAATAATAATAATAATAATAATAATAATAATAATAATAATAATAATAATAATAATATCATCATCATCATCATCATCACATACACCAATAACGGCAGTCCAATGGAAAAAATACTGTGACTGTTCTCCGCTAAACGCACGTATATGAGATATATCGATAGAGAGAGCGAGATTCACACGTAAGAGAGAGAAAGGTAACTGAGAGAAGCGACGGAGAAGGCCCCGTTGCAGGTCTGGCTATGGAAACACGGTACGCGTTTTATTGACGTCACAAGCGACACCAGATCAGGCAACCGTCTGCTGATCTGTTTATCAACAGTGGAACTGAACTGATCGAGAGAATGGCGATGAACCTGTCGGCCACCATTCCGGCTGGGTCATGCACGGCCGTGGTAACGAGAGGGCAACTATTGCGGTGAGGATTTGGTCAGTCGCTTGAAACGTTAGCCGTTCTCCTGTTTCTCATGAGGCTCAACTGCTATGTTGGCTGCTTGCTCTACCGCTGCGCGTGCTAGAGCTGTCGAAGGCAGTCAAGTCAGGCCGTCAACCGCAGAGGCGTCATTTCACGTCACGTTTGACGCAAAGTCGTCACGTAGTCCGTAGCCGTAGCGGCTCGTAGATGGACTCTTTGCCCACCTTTACCTTGGTCGTTGTAGCCGTTTTTGTCGCTGTCCTGGCCGTTTTCTTGGTCCTTGTTCTTATGCTCCCTTTCCTCATCCTCTAGGCCAGCTCCCGGCGCATTGTTGCCACTGCGGCGTAATGTTGTTGTTGGCTCCCTCTCTTTCTCTCTGTTTTGAAAGGCTTTTGACGTTCAGACCAGCATGCAGCTGATTCACAAAGTCGGCACTCTGTTAAATCTGCATTCCGGTGATAGCGAGTCGTCGTCTATTTTAAACAACGTCTAGGTCTTGACATACAAAACGTGGAAACACTGCCTCTGTTCAGGGCACACTTCTGAAGTAGTCTTAGTCTAGCCTAAACAAAACGGACACATAATAGTCACCATACACGCTCGTTAGGCACACTGACTTTTTTTTTTTTGGTTGTGGAGGAGGGTTAAATGCAGTTACGCACTACTGCTACGAGTAGGAAAATTCGGTTTCCATCTCGAGCTGTGTGGGACTCGACCCCAGCGGATGGATGTTACGCCGCTGAGACCCATACCCACTAAACGCACCTCCCCCCTTAAGCTTCACTCTCTGATGGCCCAGGTCTCCATAGAACAGTGCTATGAGCCATCAGGAGAAGTGGCGAGTGCCCTATCGGATCAATTGGCCGGGGTCGCTCACGGGTTCCCCCACCTGTCAGGCGCACTTTGTCCCAGCCCTTGCGAACCCGTTTGATTCAAAGTTGCGCTTTCTTCAGCCGTGCTGGCTTCAAAAGGATTCTGCCTTTCCGTGCATCTTATGTGCTTTGTCTTTAGCACCTCCTGTGCTATTTCCGCTCCCAGTTCCCATGCTTGAGCCGAACCCAGGATGTACTCCACAAAACATTTCAGACAGTTTCGTGGAGGGTCTTGAACTTCAGGGTGGGTTATTCCCGCTCTGGACCATTTCTCGCGAATGTGTCTTATCGCTCCGGTTCTGGCCTCCTCCCATGCCTGGCACTTAAGAAGTGTGTGTTCTGGACCGTCTTCCAGGGCATCTTCGCAGAAAAGACATATTTCTGATGGGGCCTTTCCAATTCGGTGGAGGTATGATTGGAAGTTTCCATGCCCCGTGAGAATCTGTGTCAGGTAGAAGGTTAGATCCCCTCCCGGCCTTGCTATCCATGCCTGTATGTTTGGCAGCAGTTTGGTCAGGCTCTTTCCGGGGGCCCCGGAGGGAATGGCGTCCCACTCAGCTTGCCATTCTTCTAAAGAGACTTTTCTTTCTCGTTCTTTGTCGATTTCTGTAGGGGTGCCAATGTCCCACAGCCGTTGTCTCTCGAACGCCTTAAGGTCCCAAGGAATGTCTCCGGCAAGCAGCAGAGCCGCATTTGTGCTGATCGTTCTGTACCCTTGTATTACCCTAAGGGCTGCGATCCTCTGCGTTTTGCGCAGGAGTAGTTTTGCTTTCTTGGTCTTAAGAGCCGTTCTGGCCCATACGGCAGCTCCGAAGAGCGCGATAGACTCTGCAACTGCCATTAGTAGTTTTCTTGTGCGAGCCCGCGGTCCGTGTACGTTTGGAAGTATCCTCGCTATAGCGTTTGCCGTCTTAGATGCTTTTTCCACAGCCTTTTTTAAGTGACATAAGCCCGTCATGGACGTGTCCAGCGTCACCCCAAGGTAGCGGGCTTCTTTCACGAACTGGATTGTTTGCCCTGCAACCTGTATGTGCAGCGGTCGGACTCTCTTCTTGCCAGTTAAGAGGATGATCTCACTTTTTTCAGGGGCGAGTGCCAGCCCCGCGGCCTTCATCCATTCCGCTGTTGAGTGCAGGGCTTTGTTCGTGTTTAGCTCAAGTTCGTCCTCCGTTTTAGCCTGTGCCACAACCGCTAAGTCGTCAGCGTAAGCTATCATGTCTATTCCCGGGGGTAGACCGGTTTGCCGCAAGACGTCATCATACGCTAGGTTCCATAGCAGTGGGCCCAGGATTGACCCCTGTGGCACGCCGGCTGTCATTGGGAACACCACCTTGCCGTTTGAAACGGACCTTTCCTTAAGATATCCAGATATTACTTTAACTAGGTATGGCGGAACATTTTTACGAACGAGCGCGTCTAAGGTGGTCTTCCATGGAAGGCTGTTAAAAGCGTTTCTCACATCCAAGAGGGTTACCATGACTAGCTGTCTTGTACAGGTGGTGGACCTGCGCACCTGCTCAGCTCTACTGAGAACCCTGTGGATTGCCGTTAGGACCGATTTGTGTTTACGGAAGCCAAATTGTGCCGGTGACAGGAGTCCGCACTCCTCCGCAAACAGCCTGAGCCTTTCTTCAATAATGGCTTTATACCCCTTGGCTAAGGCGCTTAGTAAACATATTGGCCGGTATCCTCCATTTGCTTTGGGGATAAGGACCACTTCTGCTTGTTTCCAATCTTGTGGGAACTCTCCTGTTCTCATCGCGGAGGTAAGGGTTTCTGCAACAGCAGCTGAATGTTCTTTGAACAGAAGCTTTACTGCAGCCGGGGGGATGCCGTCAGGGCCGGCGGCTTTTCCCGTCTTGAGCCTATTTCCCGCTTGGAGAACTTCGAACGGCTGAATTGCCGGGAAATCATCGTCTGTTGCTTCTGATGTGTTTTCGTAGGTATCCCTCTCGAACGAGTCGTGAGTCGGGAAAAGCTTAGCTAGGATGTCAACTGTTTCCTGTTCATCGAGGACGCCTGTAACGGCGGTTTTCTTGTTACCGCACACAATTCTGTATGGCTTTCCCCGTGGGTCCCCTTGGACCTGGGCGAAAAGCTCTTTCCAGCACTTTGTTCTGCTGTCAGCAATAGCACTCTTAAGATTTACTCTGCTTTCTCTGTATCTGGTCAGTGCCTGCAGTCGCTCCTCGTTGTTTCGGTGGGTCTGCTTTAGTGCCCTTCTGGCTTTGTTGCATTCTTTGCGTTTATCGGCAATGTTCTGTGTCCACCAGTGCTTAGGCAGCTTTCCTAGCCATCTTGGGTGCGCCCTCACCGTGGCTGTTTTTTCACACGCCTCTTTGAGGATGGCCTGGAGCTGCCCCAGGGTCTTAGGTGAGTCGGATTGCCTCATTTTGTTCCAAATTTCCTTTTTAAACTTTTCTTCATCCCAAATTTTGTACCGCTTTCTCTGTTGCTGCGGCGGGGAAGTAGTTCCGAGATTTAGTCGAGTCTCTACGCAGAGATGATCGCTAAGGTTTTCCTCATCCACGAGAACCGTCCAGCTCGATACCTTCTGCGCTATCTGAGAGTTACTGAAAGTTATGTCTACGTATGATTCGTAGCTGTGCCGCCGGAAAGTCGCCTCTTTTCCATCGTTGAGAATGTACAGGTCGTTGGCCGCTGCCCATTCTAAGAGCGCTCTCCCCCGCTTGTCTGTTCGCCGAGAGCCCCACGTCACTGCTGCCGAGTTAAAATCTCCGGTGATTAGCAAGCCTGTTCCCGGTTTTAGGTTTAGTATGGACGCCGTGAGGTTATCTAGCAGTTGTTCGAATTCCTCGTGCGGGCAGTTGGGGCTTATGTAGCAGGAGTATATTCTCCCTACGGCTTTTATTTCAATCCAGCAGAATCCTAATCCACTTCCTTTGTTTTGTATTTTGACGGCATGGTTTACTATGAGTGCCGTGTCGTATGCGGGGTCAGTCACCCAGTTATGAGCTCTTTTTGCTAGCGTTTTGTTTGGTTCGCTGAGAGCAACTACATCTGCCCCTCTTCGGTGAGTTATTTCCCAGACCATGTCGTGGGCTGCCCGGCTTCTGTTGCAGTTGACCTGAATTATGCTTGTTTTGTTCTGCATTATGACAGCGTAGAGGTATTCTTCTGTTTCAGTCTTTTTGCAGCTCCCTTAGGCCCCTGTGTTTTCCATTCGAAAGGTCCCTTCGGTGTGCTTGCTTCGGAATGTTGTTGCTCCGTATTCTCTCCGGACTCAAGCTCGGCCATATGCTTTGTCTTGTTTTTACAGGCCTGCCTTTCTTCATTCCGTTCTTTTAGTTTCGTCCGCAGAAGATTGAGATATATGGGACATGCGGTAGTGCGAGCCTTGTGCCCCTTTTCGCCGCAGTTGTAACAGCTGGGGGTTTCTTCCTTACAGTCATTAGCGAAGTGTCCCTCCTTGCCGCATCTGTAGCACCTCTGTGTGACGGCGTTCTTGGTTTTGCATTCTTTGGCCGTGTGTCCCAGCTCCTGACACTTGTAGCATGTAGAGAGCGTGATCCACTCCTCAGCCCTGCAGCCGGTGCCTCCGATAATAAGATTCTTCCTGGACAAGAGCTGGCATGCCCTGTCCTTTGGTAAGGTGACTAGGCACTGCCAACCGACCCGGTTTTTGATTGGCCGGGGAGCTTCGGCTCTCATGTAGGAAGTCTCGTGAATTCTAAGTGTTTCACGCAGATCTTTCTCGATCTTGTCTGCCGTTAGAAATGGGTCGATGCCTCGTAGAACAACAGTCATGGTGGGGCCAGTACATCTTCTGGTGTCTATTTCTCCTCCTATTCCCTGCCGCAGCGCATCCGCAAACGTTGCACCGCTACCTGTTTTTTCTTCTACAACTCTTAGAAGAATATTGCCGTCTCTACCTGTGGTGACTGTCTGTACTTTCACCCCTGCCTCTTGTTTGTGGACAAAGGGGCGAAGTTTTTCAATCATGTCTTGTGAGGAGCACCCCTCGGTCGTTTTTATGCGGATGGAAATAGTTTCCTTCTGTTTTCCTGGTGGAGGCAAAGTGCTGCGTTGCGCACGGCAAAGGCTGTCTCTTGTAATGTCAGCTTTACATCCCGCCCTTCTGCAGCATGCTTCTATTGCATTTCTGATCGTATCTCCTTCCCATTCTGGGGAAATGTATAAGGCCAGGGGGTTTTGAGTTTGAAGACTATGTCCTTTTTCCAGTGTTTTAAAGAGAGCCTCTAGAAACTTTTCTGCTGTATCTTTGGGATCAACCACTCCAATTACTAGTGTGCTTGACGAAGTTGCAGGGCCAACCGTGGCTTCTTCGTCTTCAGCGTCGGCATGGTCCAGTTCAAGCTGTGCGCAGTTTTTTAGAACTGCGACTCTACCAGCCCGCAAGCTGGAGGTTTTTTCGGCTAACGGAAACTGCCCTGACATTTTTTTTAACATTGCCTTATCTTTTTCCGATCCTTTGGTGACAAGCATTACTCTGGCATCCTTTTGGATAGTTATGCTGTCCAGCGAAAAACGTGTGTTTTTGAATACAGGCTGAGGCCATTCTTCTTTGATAAGGTCGATGAGGTCCACCAGCGTTTCTGTTTTGGCAATCTGGTCCTCAATGTTCTTTGCCCTGTCCAGCGCGTGTTCTAGCTTCTTCTGACAGTCTTTACATCTTGCTGATTTAAGACCTTCTGGCTCGGGTCTCTTAGAGGTCAATTTTAATTGTTTTTCTTTCAGCAGCTCTAACTCCTTTGCAAGAGCTTCAGTCACTACACTGACTTAGTTATCTCTTGATCATGTATGTAACATATAGGCACATGATCAGCCTGGCTAACAGGTTAGGCCCTCTAGGAAAGGGATATGTTGGCAGTGAGCAGCATAATATCTTTCACAGAGTCTCCCGCATCTCAATACGACTGTACCGGTCACTCGATTTATGGAACACACGTTAGCCACGTATCATGTAATATAAACCGTCTACGTGCGGTTCCGCTTTTGCACGATCGTTAAAAGAATTATTATGACGTTGTCAAGCGTGCGTTCCAGGAAAAACGTTATAAACTTGTTCGGCTGTTCGTCAATCCGAAACGGATGCGCTGAGTCTGGGCGGTGCCTGTTGTATAATCCAAACGACTTGAACACGAGACCTCAGCACTCGAATGTGCTAAGACAAATCTCTGAGTAGCGCAAACCCAAAAGCAGACTCAAAATATCGCCCCTACCCTAACCATCGCCACGAAATTACATGAATGTGGGTGTCCTATATGTGTATAAATATATTACACTCACAATTATCTATGCTACTTAAACGTACGTGCGTTTTGTATGGATGTGGGCTATTATTATTATTATTATTATTACTAATGGTACTTATGCGTTGGCTATCTGATGTTGTGTGCTGGCTTCTTATTAACAAGTTTGAGTGGAACGGCTTCTGCTGCAACCCGGGCTCAGACAGCTTGATCAGTTTGCGAACAAGCAGCGAGCTGTCATCTGTTACTTAGCTTAATATTCAGCTGGATGGCTGGTAACGAATTATCGATTCGGAGAAATGGAGAATGCTGTCTGCGTTATATTGCGTTACGCTGGTGACATTGGTTAAACATAACAACGACGAATACTGCCAACAATACGTCCAGGTACCTTTACCGTCAAACCACCGTCAGCACCAGAGAAATCACTCCGGTTAACATTTCTGGTGCTGCTGCCGTTTCAATGGCTGTTTTACGACTCTCACAGCAACTACTAAATATTTGCGCTGTGGAAATCTCGTAGCCAGCCCAGCCAACCGTTTGACTTTCCCTTTAACACGGCAGCTATCCGTAGCGATTGATTTGAGGCTTGCCAGGGCAAACTCTACACATAACCAAACTCACCATTGTTTCTAGTGTTGCTTAATTAAAGACCAGAATGGTATATGCACTGAGCTCGTCGTTGACTCTAGACATACCATCGCCTTCTCTACCTGGACTTCTTGCATGGGTTTCTCCTGCGAAGGCATCTAGCAGCAACCCGCTATCCAACCGGAGGCCAAAAAGGAAAAACGAATCCAAGCGAATTTCACTCTACTTCTTTTTATATATGCTTCGTGCTTGACACGTGATACTGTCAACATATGACAGGCATTCTTAAAACAGTACTTCAAAGGCCTCTTTAATCTCCCAGGCCCAAATCAAATATACTAACTAGAATGAAGATTTCGAGCTTAACTGTGCTAAAAACAAACTATATATATATATATATATATATATATATATATATATATATATATACATGTGTGTAAATCTTTCATTAATTTTCGAAATCCTGGCGCGTTGATTTGCCGCACCAGAGGGTTTCTTCGATAATGCTCAACTCCACAACGAAGTTGGCGGCACTCAATGGCACTTCAGCAAAACAACGGAATGCCCCAAAGTGACCTTCATAGCTGCCTATATTTCGTCATGTCGATTGCAGATCTCGTATCGTTTCTGAAAGAGAAGTCACGAGCATTTATTGCAATGTACGTAGACGGTGCTGTGGTAGCTCCTACAAAAGTGTCTGCAACTAGTAGCATCTTCTGAAGGATGTTGCGCACTAGTTGGCAGCCAAAGGGCTCCTCAATATTAATAGAAAATAGACAACAATGAAAAAGTTTAAACGCGGCGGACGTTTGTTTCGTTTGGATAGAGTGTCTCTTAACAGCCAGTCCTTAGAGTGAATAGCTTTGAGTATCTCGGCCTGTGCATCCACTTCAAGTGGGCACGTTGAACAAGGGCGATGTCAGGCCGTAGCCGCATTATTCGCGCGAATACAGAACCCTGCTTTGAGTACGTGCAGCGGCTAGACCTTTTAGCTATAATAATTTCCAAGTTTGGCTTTTAAATATAAAATGTTTGTACCAAAATAGTCGGACGTTAGCAATTGTATCTTATAATGCGTGTAACACACTACGGGACCAAGTAAGTGGACTCGCAAGGCCCGGTGCTAACCAATTGACTACGGTCTCCAACACTGCCGTCAATTCTCCCATATACGCCGTGTAAAAACCAGTTTTAGTCCATCTGAAAACATCTCCCCAGATTACAACGGTCATTGATTGTTCTAGAAACGTAATGGGTTACGACTACCTAGTTTTTCAAAAACAATAGGTCAAAACTCTAGAGGAAACTCTAATTTCTTCACCCAAACTGACAGTATAGGTAGTTTGACCATGACCGACCTTAGAGGGAACTAGGGAGTAGGTCATAGTGGCGCCCAATGACAGCGTCTTAGTCCTTTCGAAAGATACGACGATCATACCGTCCGGGGCCGTTTATTGTCATTACGGTACAGCCAAACCTAAGTACTAAGCGCGCCGGCTCGCGCTACGGTTACATGATAAAGCGTGAAGTATCTAGGGGTAGAACCCGTTCTCCACAAGTGCAAGCGTGTTTGTGGACTAACAGATATCTCAGGCGTAGGCCTGTGCCAACGCGCACACAAATGTTATCCAGCAACGTACCAATATGTGCACAAAGCACAGCGCATAGCCGGGCACTTGGCCCTTCGCAGACAGAGCCCTGAGCCAGGCTCAGCCGCTATCAAAGGGGCCTCTTTCTATAGAACTTGGCGGGCGGGCATTGTATAGTGGTGAATAGCACTGAGATTGCACGGGAGCGGTTCTTTGGCTGTAAGGTGTCTCTTCTTGGATAGACGTTGGGCTCTCGCCGAGTCCAGCGAGCGAGGTCGAAAACCTATCTTGTGCCGGAAGGTCTAGGATTTCTCGGGAAGGGGACATCGACACAACGACCGTAAGGCCGGACTCCGATTGCCCCCAGACCACCCATGGATATGAATAGGTGTGTCTACGTTTTCGGACAACGCCAGGTTGAGCAGTGAGTGTCAAATCTGAACCATACAGTAGACAAGTTAGCCGCGATGCCGAGAGCGACAACCGCAGTGAAAAAAAAAACGTCGCGGTGGGCCCCAAGTAGAGTGAAGCGCTTTCAAATTCCCTCGTCAAACATGACGTTGTATAGAGCTAAGGAGCCATTCGATCGACACTTTTGCAAGTCGTTTCGTGTCATGCTCTGGCACGAGACAACCGAATAGTAAGCCACGAACCAACGCGAATGCATATTGATCGTTTGTCTGTACTTATGTTATTTTCTATTTCATATTTTGTCGTAAATGTTGCTCTCTTATCCTGCATGCGACAACGAGTTATGCCTGTTTTTGCTTAGAATGCAATCCACCGCCTTTGCTTCTCTTCTGCATGCGTTGCCGTGTTCGAAAATTTGCTTACTAAGCTCCTAGAGCCGTCTATCGTTTACAGCAAGCAAGCCAGTCTGTCCTAGTCAGTAAAGACGAGCCTATCTACAAAGGTAAATTGCATTCGTCTCGCTATAAAAATAAGTTTCAGACAAACAAAAACATAGTGAGTTATTTTTGAACGTTCAGGGACAGCTGAGCAGTCATTCCCTCTGCCCTAAGCTTTAAGAGAGACATGCGCTGCCGGCCTTACTTAGGGACGATAGGCAAAGCCCGGTGGCACCCACAACACTATGAGAATAAGCCTGGCCCGAACACTATCGACATGATCTTAAGCTCATTGATGATAGTCGCCACATATCCGCGTATGCGCCAGCTTTCTTTGTATTGTCCCTACTATAGAACAGAGCTAGAGCAGTTGAATCGACTCAATGATAAACGATACCCTTGGCACCCAATCGTACGTAGATCATGTATGGTTGACCTACTTGGTTGCTTGTTGCTGCTGTCACAACAGCAGTGAGAACATCAATGGCGGTGCTGTAACGTTATCGCACGTCGAGTCGAATTAGTAACACGCTGGCATAATTAGTATCCATTCAACACTAATGAAGGACACTGAACGCTAGAGGTGATAGCAGAATCTGCATGCATTCTCGGGAAGAGCCGGGTGCTAATTAGTATCGATGTCTTTCTCTTCACGCAGCTGTCCCGTATACAAGTACCAACAGAATCCGCTTGTTTTCGGGTAGGGCAGGGCCCAAGACGCCAGCATCAGACAAACTGGCTTGCTATCCCGCAAAGGAGTCCGTGCTTTGCGTTAAGTTACGTGTTTCTTCAGCACGCTGTCATGTTCATAACGCAACCATCGATTTGTCCCAAAAATAGCTACGTGCTGGGTAGCTGCTGTTTATCTACCGGTGACTTGCAGGATGACAACACTAAGGGCAGCCAAAGACGTCGTATATAACTGGCGCTTAGTTCTCTAAGGCACGACGTGCCGTGCGTTCCCAACTTTTTAGATTGAGGCGGCGAAAGCTTCGCGAAAGATCTGTTCATCCATACTAGCTACGCATGATCCCGCACACGCTGCCACCAGGGGAAAGGCGCTTAAAAGTTGACCAGCTTGATATGCTGCTTTGAAACGAAAGTCTATCTATGGGGGATGAAAAAGCTTCCTCACGGTGAAGTTTAGTCGCCTTTATATTACTCGTGTGTTCGTATCTGGTTCCTGGCGTTTCAGTCGACCCACTGACTGCATTGACTGCAATACCGCAGTGATCCAAAAATGACAACAAATTGCCTCTTTACAAACATATTACAATATTTATCTTGGTCAAATATTGGGGGACGACTTAAAACCTCGTCGTACAGTCGAGTACAGTACTGCATAGTCGATAAAACGCGCGTACAAACTTCCTCCGGGAGGTCGATATTGCACGTTTAACCTACTAAAAACAGGACCGCACTGTACCTCTTCCAACAATGATGCATGCTTTTACACTCTGGTTGTCTCTAACACGGTAACTTTTGTAGTGACCCTTCTCTTTCTGACGCTACAACGTGCCTACCGTGCTCTCACACCAAGGCCTGTTTTTACCCCAATAAACTCGAACAAAGTGCAAAACGCCCTCTCGCGCGGTATAACCTTTAATCACCCTGGTCATTCGCGGACCGCACATTTCTTAGCCCCTTAACAAACGCTGCCTGGCGTCACAGTGCTCCGCCACGCGAACTAACGCACATATAAGTGCTGCATTATATTATTTAATGAGGAACACTGGTATTGCCTACAAAGGTTAAACTTCATTGCAATTAAGATTGAGGGTCCCCGTGTAAAAAAAGCCCTTACAGAAGTCATACATCTCTTCAGATGCACTTAAACGTCAGGAACTCCGCCAGAAGCTTGCCATAGACGTCTTATAATAATACTTTCTCAGTTACGGAAAAAGACGCTACTATCTCACCCAACAAATGTAAGGACCATTCGTGGTGGACTGCAGTCTCGCCATGTCATACAACAGAGTGCTGGAGATAGTCCATATGGAAGGAGTACAGACGATCGCATATGCCGACGATATAGTTATCATGGTCACAGCTCGGAACCCGTGTCTCCTAGAGTGGAAGATCTAACAAGCGCTGAGCTAAGTCGAAAGGTGGATGCAACAGCACGAGATAGAATTAGCACCGGAGAAAAGCGAGGTGATGGTGCTTGTGGAAAAAGCCAACACCAGAGCTTGACTTTAAATGGGGTAGATAATGTGGTCAACGAGGCAGCAAAGTACCTGGGGGATACAGTCAATCGTGCCCTCACGGAAAAACGCCCACATCGAGAAGGTGACGGCAAAGGCAGCTATGATTGTAATCAACCTAGCCAAAACCCTGCCGAGAGCTAGAGGTGCGTCTAAGGGTAAGCGACGACTTTTTGCGACACTGGCAGAGTCCATAGTTCTCTACGCTGCGCCAGTCTGGGGACCACTCGCGATGAAAACGATACGTCATCGAATAAGGTTATTGAAAAACACAGAGAAAGAAGGCGAGAACTACGAGAGCAGGATGGTAGACACCATGGCCGCTATAGCCCTGGCTGGTCTTATACCCTGACCAATGCGAATTGACAAGAGACGTCGACGAAAAGAAGATTCTACCCGAGGAAGACAGGAAAGCCGCCAAGAAACTTGCCGAAAATGGCAGCAGGAATGGAACAACATGCCAGGCAATGCTCCGGGAGTGTGGACCAGACACCTCATCTCGGATCTGACTTTATGATTTAACAGGAGCCACGGGGAGACAACCTACTATTTGACCTAAGTCTTGACGGGCCATGGTTGCTTCTAGGCGTACAGACAGAAAAGAGGGAGACAGAGGGAGAGGGTAGCTTACCAATATAACTACGACAACACAAAAACCATGAAGTAAAGTGCAAAACATTTCCGTTGGTTTTCAAATAAACTTGCCATATCACGAGTATAGTCGGTTCAATTAACAACCAAAAAAAATACGAAATAATATACGTAAGACTCGTACAAACTTAGTGATTTAAAAGGAAACCAACATGCATATAGACAGTCTATTATACTATTAAATAGTTTATATTCTTAGGTCAGACAGGAAAGCAAAGTGACTAGGCACTCAATAAACAATGCAAAGACGCGGATGTCTCCGAGGGCATATGTGCTATATATTGTAAATAGATAAGTGAAAATTTAGCTAAGGTTAAATACAAATGTCGACATTGGTAGCTTGAGCTTAGTCCATAGTTTATATGGCGGACTATAGAGTCAAGCTCTGCTCGTTTTACGTAGAGTTAGGCGATTGGCGCGTGAATAGAGAACGCCTAAAATACCAACGAAGTGACTTTAACAAGAACGATTTGCAAAACGTTTGAGACGCTTGCGTGCTCAATAAAAATTACTTATATTGTACGTTCAACAATGCAAACGTTTCTAGCAGATATACCTCAAGGTGTGCTTAAGACATATGGATTTACATAGAACGAAAGCAGTTTAGAACGCGGACTTGTGTGTTTCCTCGCTTTTTCAATAATCCTCGCTTTTTTAATGATCTACGCTGTAAAATGTTAAACGGTTTACCACAGACATCCAACATAAACATGCGGGCCCGTCCTTTCTGATTTACTCCAACGTGTATATATTAGCCTATATGTATACATATGCACGTACATTAGATACACGTGCAAGCCGATGTACGAACGCCGGCTAACAGCTGCAACAATAGAGAAAAGAAAACCCGTTTGCGCAGTTGCTTTGTTGAGCAAACAACCCGGCCCCCGCAAAGGAATACAATACATTTCCTCTAACATCTTTTACTATGACTGTCGGCGATTGACCATAAAGAACATTCGAGTTCGCCAAATAATAATAATAATAATAATAAGTATTACTCGCACTCACCGCCGTACGGTCCGTAACACAAGTTTACTCTAACGTATTACCTCTTCTACCCCGCATTGGCTTCTGGTTTGTATTTGTGGTCATTTTGCGTCTTGTTGTTGTTCCTGGAAGACCCTGATGTGAGCTCGCAATTCATATATATCGCCCATTTCCTCACACACATTTTCCTCTTCCGCACTATCGAGCCATGCTCTACTTGGACACAGACCGTTCAGTTATGACGACTTTGCCTGCAGTCCAGCGTTCCCTGGAGAGAGCTCAGAAATTTATAACGGAGACGGTAGGCCTCATGAGGCTTGCCTATGATTTGTAACTTTCTGCCTACATTGGAAACATCCGTCGGGTCGCTTTGCTATCTCAATTGGCAATTGACAGCTCCAAAGCAAACAATTACAACTCTTTCGTTTAGGTTCACTCTTGTTGCAAAACTATTTTGCAGGTCCGCTGGACTTGTCGCATCTAACGTGTCGTATCTAAGCAAATAATATGTAAAAGATATTTTAAAAAATAACAATATACCAAGAGAGCAGACCTTATGATCATGAATTTGGCCTGTGTATGATGATGTTGTATGTGCAATGATAGCTCAGTTAGTCCTATTGTCAATGATCGATAATACAATAAATTATGTGCCTCTTCTTAGCCTTTATGATTTTCAGCAATACAATGCGATTCTACAAAATATAACAATTATATAGACACATCTCGATATGATAAGCCGAATGATGCATCCATACGGAGCGCCGTGAGCTGTGAGATGAAGGTCGATTGGCGACGGAACCATTGCGACTAAAACCTATATAGGGTAAACGTTTGTATGCGAGTCCGTGCATCGTGTACAAGATAGACAATTGGTTGCTTTGGCTAATGTTAACTTTGCAATGCGCCGGTAGAATTCAGCCAAAGCAGTAGCCAATGAAACTAGGTGACAGATAGGCGCAGATAATTGCCAAACTCACGGCCACATGTCCAATACATCACTGCGTAATCTACTGTCATGGGCTTGACTGTCTAATTATTCCGTCCATGACGCTCCTACGCAAAAGTATGCGCAGAGCAAAAATATCTACTAGGTTATGTAGTATCTACGTATAGGGGGATATGTAGAACAGTACTAAGCATCGACCCTAATACTAAAATGCATCAACGGTTCCGTCTGCAAGAATTGCTTGCAACTCTGCAATGCTACGATGTTAATCACGTTAAACACGGTCTAAATAAATACAGGCAAAACGAAAGCGACTTTGCCGGGAGGAAGAGTCGCGGTCAATTTCTCCGACATCAAGACGATGATATTCGGGCTATTATATTGAGCGCGTGATAAGGTTGGAACTGTGCGAACCGGCAATTAATTATCGCAAACGCCGTTAGTATCTTGTACACGTAGGTATGCTTACGAGGCAAAAATCCATAAAATGTCAATGAATGCAGGCCGCTTCGAACTGGTATGGTGCATTCATAATGCTCTTTAGAGTGCTTCCAAAGTCCTGTGTTTGACTTCTGTAGATGGGACAATATTACCTAAAATCTCTAGGGAACTGTCGTTGCGATTTTAAATTTGAAGAAATTGATTCTAACATTCAATGACAGTTCAAGGAGCTCCGGGATGCCGTACGCGGACTGAAGCTGATTTTTCCCGCTGAGACGACCTTAAGCAATGCTTAAATGCGTCGCAGCTAACCAAGTTCCATTAAGCTATTGTTGCTTAACAAAGCGCAAATGAATAAATATCTGAGTATAAGTGCTTCTGAGTATAAGAGATTGTCCTGTGAAACAGCCTATAAACAATGCAGTATTGCTATTCCGCTTACAGGAGAGCTAATACATTCTAAATCCAGCCAGACATTTTTAAGTTGTTCCGTAATGCCCGTGTACGTTTGTTTCGTGTCATGGCCGATTTTTAGTCTACTCCGGCGTTTACTTGGTCTAAATTCGAAACCATAAAAACCAATTTCAGAGTGGCCGGTCTGGGTCTCGAACCCAGGCCTCCCGAATGCAGGGCAAATGCTTTGCCACTGAGCCATTTTGCTCGGTGCATGTATTGTATATGTATACAGGAGTACCTCTGTATGAGTGCATGTGGCAATTTTGGCATGCACTAACGTTTGTGACTATATTCGCCTGTAACAATAATAATAATAATAATAATAATAATAATAATAATAATAAGTTCAGTTCGACCACAAATAAGATATGAAACCAGTAAAGCACGGGACACTATTAGAACCATGCTAGACCCGGGCCCTTTAGAAGAATATCCTAGCCAATATAACCTAGATAAGCTCAAAAGCAAAAAAAGAGCAGAGAAATCTTAGACGAGCTTGTTTCCCGGAGAGACCGCGCCGTATTCTTAGCGGCACAAGATAACTTCAGTGGGGGTTGGCTTAAGGCCGTACCCTCGCCTCAGCTCGGCACCATGCTGGATCCCAACTCTTTCCGCATGATGTCAGCACTTAGAATCGGCGCTAGCGTCTGCGAGCCATTTCAGTGCAAACTGTGCGGGGAGATGGTGGATTCCAGTGGCCTACACCCACTGAGTTGCCCGAAGAGCGCCGGTAGATCGTCCAGACATGCTGAACTAAACGGTGTGATCATAAGGTCCCTTAGGAAAGCCGGTATACCATCTACACTTGAACCGAGAGGTTTAGTGTCCGCTGGCGAAGAAAGACCTGATGGGGTGACCATTGCATTATGGTCACATGGAAAGTCCCTAGCTTAGGATGCAACGGTTTCGTGCACAACCGCGGTTTTCTATTTACACCACAGCTCTGTTGAGCCGGGGTGGGTAGCAAAGCACGCGGACGTCAGAAAACGGTTTAAATATGCTGGACTGGAAACAAGATATATATTTGTGCCTATTGCCATGGAGACACTAGGACCAATCAGCAAGGGAACCGAAGCATTTCTCAAATATTTGAGTAAGCGAATTCAGGAGGTCGCGAACGACCGAAGAGAGGGTCAATTCTTGAGGCAAGCGTTGTCCTTGGCCGTTTGCAGAGGAAATGCGGCATCTATTTTAGGCGCCATGGAGTGAACTAATTATTTAAAAAGCTTTGTAATAATACGTTCAGACCTCTCAACTGTAACATCGTTTAACATGTAATAAATAATAATAATAATAATAATAATAATAATAATAATAACGAGCATGAAATAACGAGGATACACATTCACACCTCACAATTCTATTGTCCTAACACATAATAATAATAATAATAATATTAACGAGTTTTTACGACAACTGCTGTTGGTTGCAGTGTGCCGAGGAAACGCCGGCTGTATTGTCGGTTCTATGGAATAATATTTAGGAGCTAGGAAAAGACAAGAAGTACACGTTTACACCTCACAGTTGTAACATTTAAACAACATTAATAAATAATAATAATACGTTTGTACTCGTACAAACGTACTCGTACTCGTGTTACTTATACGTATATGCATATAAATGACAAACGAATGCATATATACATTCTTAATATTAGTAATGTTATTATTATTATTATTATGCGTACCTATTGTAGCTTGGCTAAAAATAGCACGCGCAATCTGCAAGCACAGCGGCGGAACAATTGGCCAATAAGGCGGGCAAACGCATTTAATGTCAGCGCTTGCATTAGTTTGCCCTGTCAGACGTACGTCGTTCTGCAGCATATTATCTCTCTCCATCTCTCCCTCCCTCTCTCGCTACCTCCCCCATCTCTCTCTCTATCTCCTCTCTCTATCTCTCTCTCTATTGCCATGCCTCTCTCTCTCTCTCTCTCTTTCTAAGTTTCTCTGTCGTGCATTGCTTTCCACCGGTCGTGTCGATTCCCAATGGAGGACGACCGCCGATGACGTCTCTCATCATCCTGACTTCATATGCAGAGAGAGAGAGAGAGCCGTCGTGATGGCTGAGGCAGCTTTGACAGACGGCAGTATGGCGGCGACAGTTGGCAGGTAGTGAAAGTTGGCAAAACAAAGATCTGATCCGTCAATAAATATATATGCATATATATATATATATATATATATATATATATATATATATATGCATATGTGTGTATGTATATATATATATATGTATATATATATATACAGGGTGTGACAGAAAAATTTGAAGAGCGAAGTACAGAATTGTAGAGCTCGTTAAAGCAAATGTTTTTTCCAATGGAACATGGTCTCTGAGAAGTCTTGTTTTGGAGTGAGAGTGAAATTACTACAATTTGTAACACTAGTGTTTTTGCCCAACATAAGAACCTGCACACCTTGATGTTCGTGATAAAATTCTGGCAAGGCCGGTCAGAAGACGCGACATGGTCGGCGGTAGTGAACGTCGCCACAGTCATTTTACATGCACTTAATCTGGACATGCCCTCCGAAAAATCGCAATTACTCCGCAACCACAGCCCGCATTGCCATAAGTTTAGTACCAAAACGATCGCCATGAATTGCGCATTGGCTGAATATTCCGTTTTGAGCGCTGTGAGTGGTTGTAGGGTTATGATTCTGAAGTATTTGGCGTGAACGCTAATAAAGAACTTCATTTTTGGCGAATTCTCTTCTAAGCGACCATGTCGCGTCTTCTGACCGGCCTTGCATATTCTTCGGATGGAGCAGAATTTTATCACGAACACGAAGGTGTGCTTAGTTTCTGTCTAGGAGGACTGGTCTCGCAACAGCACATTTTGTGCTCCTATCTTGGGCAAAGACACCAGTGTTACAAATTGTAGTAATTTCACTCTCACTCTAAAACAAGACTTCTCAGAGACCATGTTCCATTGAAAAAAGCATTTGCTTTAACGAGCTCTACAATTCTGTATATCGCTCTTCAAATGTTTCTGTCACACCTTGTATATATATATATTTGTATGCATATATATATATATATATATATATATATATATATATATATATATATATATATATATATATGCATACAAATACAAACCAGCCTTTACGTTGCTCTACGATCAATATTGTAAGGTCTTTGTTTTGCGAGCCTTGTTTTGGGATGTATCGGGGAATGCATGATGCGCGTTCATCACTGACAGCTAGCAAGAAGAATGTGGGACGCACAAACCCACTAAAAACCCGAAATTCACTAAGCCCCTCTCCACTACGAACGCATCTCGGAAGTGCTAGGCATCTCCTCAATGTGTTATATGGGCCTCGTGATTTTTTTTTATATAAATATTTATATATATATATATATATATATATATTTTTTTTTTTTTTTTTTAAAGCGAAGATGCACAAGTTTGGTTTTCGATCTTAGGCGGAGCTTTAAACAAGTCGTTATGAATTATACGTTACTAGTCGTTACACCAATTTAGACATCAAAGGCTTCTTACTGCTTGCTTGCCGTTTAGTCCAATCCAGTAGGTCAGCCCGTTGTTCAACTCTATTGGTATAGGTTAGCTTAGCGTTTGATAATTTCGGCTACGGTTTGTTTCCGCAGTTCAGTACAGCGGCTACGGCGGTAACCGGCGCAGAAGGCTGCCCCGGAAAGTAAGAAACAAGAGAGCATTTGGCTCTCTGACTCTGCTGAGTTAGTTTTCACAGAAAGTGTGTAGGGATGCACGCATAGCTCGTCACTCAAGGCTTTATTGCGAAGCGTGCGCTGGCATCGCGCGATCAGTCCTGCTTTGCGTGAGAGACTTCTGACTCTGTTTTCGTCAGGTTCATCATGCGACGCAACAAAGCTTTCCGATGATATTCAAACGTTCACTTGTTTGCAAGGCTCGTAATTATAGTGCAGTACTGCAAATATGAAAGCCCTTTCATCGACATATGAACTAGCTACAAACGCAAATTCAATGTAACTAGGCCCAGAATTATATAGAAGGCAGCTTTTTGTTCACAACAAAAAAAGCAATATCGAGCTAATAATTTTTGCGTGCTAAAGCAAAGTTGGGCAACGCACACGTACTGCGAGTAGCACGTTGCGTTGTTTTTGAGCAGCAGAAGCATCGCACATATATATGTATATATATATATATATATATATATATATATATATATATATATATATATATATATTCATATTTATATATATATATTTTTTTAATATTTATATATATATATATATATATATAAATCTTTATATATATTTATATATATATCTATATATATATATACAGGGGTACAGAACAAGGGCACTGGGTTTGAAGTTATGAATATTTGCTTCCTATTTATTGACGTGACGCTAATTCGTCGGGCTAGTACTTCATACAGGCAAGCACTAACAGGCGTACGAGGCGTATACATACAGACAGACACCCGCCTGTACGCCGTTCTGAACGTCGGTCTACATTATTTGGTTTGCGCTCGAAAGTCACGGCGGCTATAATTTAGAGCCCGGATCCCACGAGAGCGACAGAAGCTGTTCGGGCGGTGGTAGTTTAACCCTGTCTCGTGCGACAAAAACAGCGACAGGCTGACGTGTGGCTGGCGACAGCTCATCCTGCCCCTTACAGCCAATCCCCGTACGTAGCAGCCATGCAGGCCACCCTGCGACTATTATTAGCAAGACTGCAGCCAGCCAGCCAACACTCAATCGAAGGGCTGGTTCCCTGTGTAGCTGACGACACACTAGTTATTATGCTCCCGGCTCGGGCCAGCTCAGCGCTGCGGCTGCAACCCGTCTGTTTTCGGTCATCGGCCGCTGTGTCAGAACTATTGTGGGGCACACACACACTGCACTGACAGGAAATCAGACAGAATCACGGTTTCGAACCCTCCATTGAAGTGAGCGAACTTCGCGAACGACCCCGGGACCACTCGTCGCGACCTCGTAACGAGGTTGGCCGTGCGAGGGTCGGGAGGCTTCGTCCTTGCCTCAACGGCAGCAAGCGAAGCTCCGATGTCTCGGCTCGGCCGTCATTCCGAACAGCGCGCAAACGACACTAACCCGTTCGTGGTTAAAGAAAAGAAAACACCCAAAACCACATCGTACGTCTCTTTCGGTGTGCTATTGTATGTCCGGTACACAAACGCGGACAAAAAAGTGATACGAATAAAAAAAGGCCAGTATCACTCACCTCCGTCCCATGCAAACTATTTGAGAAGGCCATCGCCGAAGAGATCTATCGAAACGCAAATGCACAAGGCCTTATTTCGAGGGAACAGTTTGCGTATTGTCCCGCTCACTCGACGCTCTTGCAACTGCTCGAGACCCAAAATGACTGGTGTCTGCTTTTAAATGATGGAAGAGCATTTGACTGTGTGTACTTCGATTTTAAATCTACCTTCGAAAGCACCACGCACTCAAAGCTGCTTAAACTTCTGCCGCAATACGGAGTTGGTAGTCGTATAGTTAATTGGAGTAGGGCTTTTCTGTCGGATAGACTTTTTAGAGTTAGGGTTAATAATTGCCTATTATCAACGGCAGAAGTCACATCTAGTTGTCCGCAGGGTACCATACTTGGGCCATTAATGTACATATTGTATACTGACTCTATGAAACACATAATACCTCAACATGTGCAGGTAAAGATATATGCTGACGATGTAAAAATGTATACACCTGTAGATAATGTAAATCATATTGTTTCTTTCCAAGGAACAGTGGACAAATTTACAGAATGGTGCAAAGGACTTGATCTCAAACTGTCGGTGGATAAGTGTGCTGTCCTTTACTTTGGCCACAACAATCCTGCTTATTCTGACGGACTTCTGCAACCTTGTCGTGAATGGCCGCCTACCAGGGTTCGCACTTAGTAACTTCTATGGAGCGAATCTTATAGCTTTAAAGAAAAAAGACGGTGGTCTCCGCCCGATAGCAGTCGGGAATACCCTGCGGCGGCTAGCGTGTAAAGTGCTAATCCGCAAATACATGGCGCCGATTATCGACAGGATTGCCCCCGTTCAACTGGGTTGTGGAGTTAAAGGAGGCTGCGAGGCTGCTGTCCACGCGGCAAGTGCCTTTGTAAATACTAACTCGGCGTCCAATAAGGTGCTGATAAAACTCGATTTTAAAAATGCTTTTAATGCGCTGAGAAGGGATGTAATTCTTAAAGCCGTCAAATCAAACTTTCCAGAAATGTACCCCGCAGTCTACCAAATGTACAGGAGCCCATCCAATCTCTTTTGGGGGGAAGAGATTGTACTCTCCAGATGTGGGGTACAGCAAGGGGACCCCTGTGGCCCGGCCCTCTTCTGTCTGGCGATTTGCCAATTGCTTTCTGCTTTGGAGTCGGAATTTAAGCCGTGGTTCTTAGACGATGGCACAATTGGAGGTACTCTTGATTCCGCCCTTAGTGATGTGGAAAAAATAATCGAGTTCGGCGTCACCTCTGGACTGCAACTAAATGCTTCAAAGTGTGAGCTGTACGTCTTGTCATCCGACTGCGCCTTTCGTGACGAGTGTTTACGCCGGACGCAGGGCCTTCCTGACATCAAGCTATGTACTGAGGAAAACATCGAGCTTTTAGGTGCTCCCCTCACAACGGCCTCCGCAATACTCGCTCTAAACAGGAAGTGCGAGCTAATGGATCTCTGGTGTTCCAGGTTGGAATCCCTCGATGCGCATCCTGCATTATTCTTGATGCGAACTAGCCTCTCGACACCAAGGCTAATCTATATCCTTCGCTGCATAGATGCATCGGCCCAAAAGAACATTCTACAACAATTCGACGATAAGCTGAGACAGTGCGTGAATCGGGTGTTAAATTTGGATCTGGACGGGGCAAATTGGGACCAGGCTACCCTTCCTACAACAGCCGGAGGTCTAGGAATACGACGTGCAACCGATCTGGCCCAGACCGCATTCTTGGGTTCAATCACCACACTTCAGGAACTGATTATATCTATATCTCCTTCGAACGTCAAGTCCTTTCTAGAACGGCTCATGGAGTCCAAAAAAGAGGAGTTCGCCGCATATCACCGCGTGGCGCTTGACGACACACGCCAGCGTGCTCTGGATGCTGTGGTAGTCGAAGCCATTCAAAAGAAGCTCCTGGACAACACGGCTGATGCACTCGGCAAGGCACGCCTACTAGCAGCTTTCAACGATACGAGCGCAAAATGGCTTCAAGCCATCCCCTCGCCGCAGCTGGGAACGATGCTGGACAACACAACACTTCGCATCGTTGCCGGCCTGCGGTTAGGGGAGGCTGTGTGTGCGCCCCTTAGTTGCTCCCTGTGCAACACACCGGTGTCGCCGACGGGAGAGCACGGCCTCAGCTGTCCTAGGAGCTGCGGAAGACATTCGCGCCACGCCGCCCTCAACGAAGTGATTTCAAGAGCGTTGCAACCCGCTAACGTACCCTGCAGAAAGGAGCCAGTCGGACTAGCAGCGGACTCAGCCTTACGTCCAGACGGAATGACCTTGGTTCCGTGGTCCTCCGGAAAGGCCCTTGTATGGGACGCAACCGTGTGGGACACGCTGGCGCCGTCTTATAGAAGCCGAGCTTCAAGATCAGCAGGTGCTGTTGCTAATTTAGCGGAGCAGCGGAAAAGTTTGAAGTACCGCGAGTTAGAGGCATCTTTTATAGTGCAGCCAGTTGCCATAGAAACATTGGGAGTCATAGGCGAATCAACAGTAAAATTTCTGAAAGAAATTGGGAAAAGAGCGGCAAGTGAGAAGGATGAGAAAAGGGCAGGGGAATTTTTGCTATAAAGAATATCAATTGAAGTGCAACGTGGAAATGCGGCTGCGGTGCTAGGTTCGCTGCCCTCAGGCAGTGGTCTACCGGGTCTGCTCTGATTACGTATTAGAATTATGCTGTGTATAATGTATAAATAAACTCGAAATAAAAATTTAAAAAAAAAAAATCCTGCTTATATATATACATTGGGCACTAAGGAGTTAACTGCAAAAAGATATATAAAATACCTAGGTGTGTTAACGGCATCCAATGTAAACTATGCTCCTCACATTCTAGAAATAGCAACGTCGGCTACGAGGAGATTGAACTGGATTCTGCGTTCTTTTGTGATCAAACAACCCTCTCTGTATGTAAGACTATATGAACAATATGTTCTCCCGATTTTGGTATATGCCTCACCTGTGTGGAATCTAGGTTATTCTCGTGATGAAAAGATACTGGCCGGTATTCATAAAAAGTTTGTTAAACGTGTTGCATAACGTTGTAACATTAGCGAAAACGATGGTAAATGCGACAATATTGTTGAAATGTTAGATAGAATTGACATACGCACGTTTACTCGCATATGTAAACGGCCCGAGCAAGCAGGGAGATTTGTTAACATGAATACTACAAACACTCGCTCGAGAATCAATCTCCAGGCTAAAATGATTGCCAGGAAAGCGATTGTTAACAAAATGTTTGCATGGCGCTTAGTCCGTAAGCTTAACCATGTACAACCCGCCGCCTGAAGGCCGACTTGCGATAACCTTCTTCTGTGATCTCAATAAAGCCCCCCTGCTAAAGGGTGTGTGAATATACTAACAACCGTAGGGGAGCTAATAGACATATAAATTGAGGACCACTTGGAGACACAGAATGTGATCCCACGTTAGATGTCATCGCGCGCATCCAGATAATGACCATGCACGCATTGGGTGAAAATTCCACTCGTTGTTTTTGCTGAGTACTGAAAAACCATGCGCAATTGCTTTCGACCAAGACCACTCTATATAGTCTAGAGCAAACGGTATACTAATGCGCTTAGCAAGCGTACTACGTTGCTAAGCGCGTGTTTGATGACAAAATATAATAGGAAATAACGTTACGTGCAGTGTTGGTAAATTACTCCAAAAATATGAATCTTTGTGAGTCATGTACTAATTGCAGACCAGTCGATTCGTGGTTGTCAGAGTTGAAGAGAAACGATATTCGCGACATTGCTTCTTGAGGATCTTTGCGTCACAGACCTGATGCGTGTTGTGAACGTGTGCAGACTAAGAATTGTATCTATAGTATTATATTGCCAGAACGCTTGCACTAAAAAAAACTTGATCGCACATGCTATCAATAAAACGCACTTATATTAAAAAAACAGTAAGCACGGTAACGGAGTACACGAATTGTAAAGTAGCTGGACGTAACCGGCCTCCCTTAGCTGTTTTTTAGGCAAAGACGACGCCCTACATCTGTAGTAAAATATCTGCAGCTGGCAATACAGCACTAATGTTACTAACAATACAAAAAAAACAAGCCAGTCAATACCTTGTTTTAGGTTATATATATATATATATATATATATATATATATAAGCAAGGCTGCGAAATAGATTGCGTAATCTGCCAAGCTGCCGACGATAGTGATTTTATTACTTAAACTAATATATACATACATAACTAGGCTTCTAAGTTACCTAGTAATTTATGTAGGTTTAAAGGGTGACAAACAGGTGAATATCTGTACTATTTGAGCAATAATGTTTTTCGACAGTCATAGAACTGCTGCAGCATTCAAAGCTTGTTGCATTGTTTTAGATGACTAACTGGAAAATGCACCTACGGTCACCGCGGTAGGGAAACTCCCTGCAAGTGAGCCGTACGTGTAGCCTCTGGTACTCAGTTCCGTTGTACCGGGTGACCTCTCTGTTAGGCGCAGGTCGTGGATGAGAAGCCATCCTTGCCATGGGAATCAATAGCCATGGTTAAAATTTAAAGTTGAAAAGACACAGTTACTTTCTGTTCTATATAAATAAACGAGCTGGCAATAGAGGAGGAAATAAGCTTCATGTGCACAGGGTCTCGATTTGATACCATCAATCGCTCGATCGGCGTGCGAAGCCATCTGCCGCACGTTCGCGCGTTGAAATGTCCTATCCCGAACGAGCGCTTTTCACAGTTTTTGTGCATATATATATATATATATATATATATATATATATATCTGAATATACCTGAATTAACCATGGATTGTTTTTTTTTTGTATAAACCATGATTGGTTTATACATGGATAGCACGCTAATATTGTATGATCATCGTATTTAGCGTAGTGATGGAGCATTCGAACGTCGTTGTACGTGCTACAGGTCGCATGGGTCCGACAAAGTTTACACCTGCACTCAGTGAACGCTTCGTTATGCTTCCAACGCGTGTATATCTTCGTCTAAACTGCAAAACCAGTTATTAGCTATTGATTTCTGTAATTTGGGCTCCTCGAGGGACGTTCGTAACGTCGTCATAAACGAAGTAAGCAAAGCTACACATTCTTCAGAAAGTTAGCTTGAATGTTGCCAAGGGTTAGATAAGAGAAAAATAAACAACCTGTATTCTATGCGAGGCCGTTGGCGTGAGCCGTCTTCAGAGACAAAGAGAGACTAGTATTGCCGTCATCGGTGCGCTAACAAGCGTTTGAGAGGAAGGGGGCGCAAACCTGGACTTGGAGAGTGGGGTGTGGGGCGGTGGGGCGTGTCGCCGTACGTAACTAGATTGCGTAGCGCCTACACAGATAGGTCGATAGCGAGAGCGACAGCTCCGAGTATGTGGACAGTTGTTGCCGACATCGCACGACCTGTAACCGGAGCTGAGAAACAGATCGCACCGTGCTGCTGCTGCCGTCACCACCACCACTGACGCCAATATGATGACGGGGGGGGGGGAGGTGAAGCGGTCTGGGCGAGATCCCTGGGGGTTGTGGTTCAGTTGGCCAACAACAATTGACAACGAACGCACGCGGCGAATGGCAAACGAATGAAGCAATCAGCAGCACAACCGATGCGAACTAGACAACGATGTCTAGGATCGCCTTGCTGTAGCTGCTCACTATCTAGCAGCAGCGGCGACAACGGTGACGGTGACGGCGACGACGACGACGACAACGATGGGAGAGAGATACCGCCAGCCGACGACACGTATGCTTGCACTATGCGTGCAGGTAATGAGCAGGTAGCTAGAGAGGTAAAACAGAGAAGAGAGAAGAACAAGCAGATGACGATGGAGCAGATGGGGCAACAACAACAACAGCAGCAGCGGGGGGGGGGGGGGGCGCAAATAAAACGATGAAAAGAAGAAAGACAGACGATGAAGGCAACTCGTAACATAACACACACGCTTTCATCTCTTCGTCCCTTCGCCGTTCTTCTCCCCCTCGCACCCCCCTCGCTGCATTCCTACAGCCACAGCAAGATACAACGCAACCACACACGTCCGGCATAGAGAGAGTGTGGCAGATGCTCGACGGATGGAGTGCTCCTTCTTTACTCTCGCTTCCTGCACGTAGAACCCACGTAGATGTTGCACGTAGAACCCACGTAGATGTTTCACGTAGAACCCGCGTAGATGTTGCACGTAGAACCCACGTAGATGTTGCACGTAGAACGACTTGCTTATATTAGTAGTAGTAGTAGCAGTAGTAGTCGTGGTAGTAGTAAAAGTCAAAGAGTTAGTTTGCTTCGTCTTCTTCGTTCACTCCGTAACGTTCCGTTCGTACTCGTGGTCTCGTTGGTTGGAGAGGCGATGGTGTTGGGAGGCGTCAGATTTCCTCCGCCACGGCCAGGGTGACAGGGCCGACGCCCGCCGCAGTGAAGTGTAGGCTCGGCCACCTATTGGCGCGAAATGGAACTCTGCAGTATCGGTGATCTCAGTCGACGCTCTCGTCTCACTGTGCCAATCCCCTCACATGTTTTTCGTCGCCTTCTCTATCCGTATATATATATATATATATAAAGCTTCTAAACTATCCTTTACCATGTCCGGATGTCTGCCGTACTGCAGTAAGAGTGAAGTAGTGCTGCCCTTCATCATTCATCGGGCGTTTACATAGAACCTCTTGACACGACGTCAACAATTGGTTTCATAATCAAGCTATCCGGGGAGGATAGCACCGCCAATGATGTATATATTGATATACATGAAGCTCAACGTACGATCGGGCATCATATGTAACTGCAGCAAGCCTCTATATCAGAGGGCTTCGAAGGTTTTTCGTTACACCCTAAAGTAACGAGCAATACGAGAGTGTTTCGTTCAACCGAGAAAATCCTGACGATTTGGGCCCATAAGGGCGGAGCAAATTGCTTGATGCAGTCCAACGCACATGATTCACTATTAGGGTAGCGCTGATAGAAGTCACGTCGTTGATATGCGCCACGCCAACAGAGTGAAAAGGGGACGTTGGCATACTGCGCGCTTTTCAACGAGAACCTACGGCAAACGGCGGCTGCAGGTCTGGCTGCAGGCTGTTGCGCCGTCGATCTTGTCGTGTGTCCTTTGGGGCCGCTTGCGGCTGTTTCGCTACACTTGCCTTCCTACGCGATAAGGCGTCACCTCCCTTGGCCTTTGCCTGTGACCTATCCAAGCAGGCTCTGAGCCAGATCCATTGTCGCGGAGCGAAGAACCCAAACGCCTTCATCTTCCTGTACTCCGGCCCTCAGACGCGCTCAAGCGGAGTGAGATCAGTATAAGTTGTCAACGGTCGCACCATATCAATGTCTGTTACTGTAGCACTCAACTTCCCCTCAAATAACGCACTGTGCTCTGCTTGGGCAGTATTAGTCATTACTACATGAACTAGTTTGTTCGGTGAAGATGAATACTAATAATAACGCACGCTAGGAATGTTAAATTGAACAAAATAAGTAATTCGTTAAGTACTGGATAATACGGCTGTGCTGCTCTGTAATTGGTGCAAGGCGAGCGCGCCGGCTAGTGGTTTTTGCAATCCCATACATGCAGTAAAGAGCTGTGGCAAAAATAGGGTCAACTCTCGGGTCCTGGGTTGCGAAGTTGATTCCGCCACAACACTTAATAAGCGGACGCCCAGGACATGTTCCCTGTGGACTCAGTGAAGGTTGAAGAGATACACGCAATTCAATTAAAATAAATAACAAGCACTTGTCGCGGTAGTCTCACGCATCCAGCGCAATACTAATGGCCTATTATCAAAACCTAATTGCACAACAGTAAAATCACGATAGAATGCGTCCGTGAACAATCAGTTCATAGCTTGTCACTTCCAATTCGTCATAGCAATACACCTATCCGTGTTTGCACTAAACACTGGCCTAACTGTAACTCATACATACAAACAATTAATGGCCATGTGTACACATCCACTGGGTAAAGAGTACACAATAGGCAGTGAGCAACTTAGCACTTGTACAAACACCAAGCAAATGTGATACATCTATATGCCTAGCCTAGTGAGCCAATCCAAAAGGCTTACGACTCCGAGCGCTCCGGTCAATGAATTCAGAAGACAAGGTTACTGACAGGCACCTGGTAGGCGCCTGGCTGCTAGACTGCAAGGAGACAGAAGGCCATTGAAAATTCGTGGCACACCGTAACAATCCCGGGCATCACGACAAAAGCTAACGCAGCAACCAGCAAGGTGTGCATTCTATCAAGAGACAATAGGCTATGAGAAATCTAAAAGCCTTAGACCGAATGCGTACGTCTCCTTGTAAAAACAGCTCTATCGAGTCATTCTATAATATGTTGGGTCTGCGGATGATCCCGCCATATCTATCACTTGCGATAAGAATGCTGTAGCATAGAACCTGTAGGAGCAGGTTTTTTTTTATCTACGAGAATGATACCCAAGTTTTATTTGCTTTCACGGAGTCGGTCACTTGCTGTACTAGGTGAGCCAGGACGAGATTTGTTGATCGGCCCTTTCGAAAGCCGAATTGGTTCTCCGAGAGGAAATTCGTCGATGTAAGATCTCGATGTAATCGTACCAAAAGAACGTTTTGAAAACCTCAGAAATGCAACCAAGAGCCGAGAGTGGTCTATACTAGCGTGCCAAATTTGGTTCAATTTTATTTTTAGCTATGAAAATTACGACCGTGTTTTATTGCATAGATGGGAAAATACCTGTAGCAGGCAGGTATTTTCTGTCCGCTGATGAATAAGCCTCTTCAGAGAGCCTGCAATATATGGGGCTGTCAACGTCAACAATTTTGCAGACACCCCCATGACAACTAGGCTCTAGCACTGAGCAGGAGCCCAAACACGTCGGAAACTGGAAAAGTTACTGACTGTTAATATTTGGTCTTGTTTACCCATATGTTATTGGGCAGAATTTCTATGCCATATCTCTTCTTCTAGCGTAGCAACCTGCCGGCTAAGCTCGTCAGCTATTGATCGCCTTATGATAATCACGGGTTTGTCTGACCCTAGCGCTGATGCGAATGGTGGTTCCACAGTGTACTATTTTCTATCGCAAGACTTGTTAATGAAATGCCAAAGTGGACGGGAGGAGGGGGTGCGGCGTAGTTACTCGAAACGGTTTTTCTAGAATGCTTGCCCTGCAGCTCTAATCGCATCGAACATTTGCGACTGTGACCGCTTTGTGTACCTGCTAGTGGGTTGCGGACCGGCAGTGGAAACAATCAGAGTCAGCCTCAAGTCACCTATTACAGGACCACTTCAGCAATTTTTTTGAGAGTGGCAAGGAAAAGTGACCAAGGCCTTGGCAGAGATAGCACAGTTAGATGTGTAGCTCGCCAGGGAGCTTTTGGGTGGAATGGCATGCACTAGCCGGCGCGTATACACAAAATACAGTGTGCCTGGCTATCATCACTTGGGATGTTCGATTCAAGGATTTTACCAAGTTGCCGATCAATGTCCGGTTGCCGGTTCTGCTCGAAGATATGCGCTAAATACCACGCAGCGAGCTGCCAGACGCATCGGCGGTCTTTGAACTTCTTCGCCCCGTGGGACAGTCGCTGAAGTGTTCAAAATGTATATCATGACGACTGTATTGTAATTGTGTACCATCTTACAATGCAAAGTTATTAAGAAATTAACATTATGTTTGTATAACTGTGACTGTTCATATGAGCAGCATTGATTTCTACTGTGATCCATTTACGGTGCCAATGGTACATTTTGTTAACGATATGGCGTAGTCGCCACAATCTTTTAGATGAAGAAAATGCGTGAGACATGGGTGCCATATCCGAGCCTGGAGAGCCAACAATCTCAAAGGACATTACATAACGAGTGAGTGCGAATGCAAGCTGTGCGGAAAATCGTGTGATCTGTATCACCTCCAACAGTTAATAAGAGCAATATCGCTGATGAAAGTTATGTAGGAGAGTTGTAGCACATATGTGCATAAACCAAATATTGGTTAATAAACAATACATTTATAAACAGTGAGAGAGATTTTCTATAAAGCTTCGAATGCATAATTTACATTCTTCGCATCAAACGCTGTCCTATTTACGTTGCATCAAAGGCTCACTACCAGCCATATATGCAGTCGCCTGAAAAAGATATAGCGTCAGGGCACTGGTCGGAGAACGGCAAAGGCCTGAGAACCGAATGCTGGGCAGAGGTGACGTTAGAGCAGTATGAGACTGCAATATGGCCTATACACATACCGGACGAGGGTCTAGTTGTCCGATCAATATTAAGGAAGAGTTTCATTGCCGAAAGTGGCGAGTGGTCCTCGTGCCGCAAAACCGGTAAAAGATAAACGTATGCATCGCCCATAACAATGCAGGGTAACGAGGTACTTATCGTAAGATTATCTATCGTCTAAAATATTGAATTAAGTGCCTTCATGACAGCAGATGACTAAAATATAATCTTAAAATATGGCTCTCAAGGCCGAGGCATTTTCGTACGCGAATACGCTCAGCTGCACGTTGCCATCAGAGGTATTCACACAGAGCGATAACAACATTTTGCAGGTGGAGCTTACGTAACTAATAACCCCTCGCTCTGCCAACCACTATTCCACGGCCCGTTGCGCCCTGGGCACTTTGGAAAAATATTGTTTTGGTGGCTGAAATTTGGCTGCACTGCTCAATTCCAAAATTTGGACGAACTCAAGCTTTAGGTTTTTTAACTAACGAACTACAAGGACGCTTGCTACACGCTTCTGACCACTGCGTCATTGAGAATGATTTGCATTCAGTGAGCGTTGTGATCCGGACCGCTGTGCAGTGAAGCAATCTCCGCTGGAGACTTCTTTAGGGTTACCAGTTCGTAATCTCAGAAAGAGACCCATTTAATTCGTCTTTTAGAATGCATAGGTCCCGCGTGCAAAGAAGAAGGCAATGCTTGAGCGTTTTTGAGTGGATCGGAAAAATTCCCCAGTCGAGTCAGGTTAACGCAAGTATGCGAGAGCACTAAATAGTGTTCCAGCAGGGTTTAACGTTATTATGGTTTAATGGCGCCGGTAAAACGAAATATCGAGGTGTTAATAGCATGCGTTGCACACGCGTCTATTGCAGTGTATACGCGAAAGAAGTTGTTCTTGTGTTGATATACTACTTCACAATCCATCGTTTCTCGGAACTTAACAAAACTGACCTTAGCTAATACATTCGTTTTGCTTGTCTATAGGACTCGTGTAGGCAACCGTTGTCTCAGTTAAGTTCTTTCGTTGCCCCTCCCTACTTGCGTTCGCAATGAGTTTTTCCGGTAAGGTGATGATGATACCGTAGTGCCGTTCTTCAACAATTCTTTGTCGAGAAAATAGCCAGTGGTGGAGGATCTTAGCAGCTGGTGCAACCTTTGAGCCGAACTTACTAGGTTGTCTTCGCTGCGTGAAAGGGCTATCGAATGATGGAGTACTTCGCTAGCTCTTCTCAGCCCGACAGCGTTTTCACAGGGCCGTTTACGCTCGCCTACGCACTGTCGCGGCCCGAGGAGTTCCTGCCAGTATTGCTAGTTGCAGTTTCCTGTGCTTTAGTTTAGTGTTTGTTATGGCTTACTTTGCCGCCGGCCCCACGATCGCGTGACTGCTAAGACCAGAGGCCGGTTTCAGCCGAACCTCAGCTGCAGGATGTTCGGTGGTTTTGGCCAATTTGTGTTGGACGCTAACCGCCAGTTAGTTTGGCGTAAGTGGCATCAATGTGGACAGCCTCATAGAGAGCCGTCTATTTTGCCGACGGAAAAAGCGCCTGTTAGGTGTAAAAGTCACATCCGTCTTATTCATCTGCGTGCTGCTAGTATCACACCGCATCATAGTTGTGCCGCAAAAATGTTCGTTAAGAGTAACATATGTAATCAGTAGTAGCAGATCGGACAACGCGCACGTAATACCAATACAGTTATCCCTCATTTGTTTCGATTTCAACGTAACTCACCACATAAAACTATAAATTAGTAGAGCTGCGATCACTGGCGGAACTCTCGAACAACAACAACAACGACCGAAACGTTGTATGTTCGAATTCGTTATGATGCCATCTTGGGTGGACAGCAGCTAACTGCTTGGCTGTCCAGTTTCAGCTTGTTTACAGGTAATAACATCATGGTCAAGCCTGCTGGTTGTTGTTGTTGTTGCTGTCCTTTATCAGGTCCCCGATGCCGTTTCTGCAACTGTTACAGATCGCCACAGGGGAGATTCGGTCGGACGTTCACACAACTCACAATCCCGCCAAAGGCGTCTGGCGCGCCATTTTCCGTGAGACCATCTCTCGGGAGGATTCGGTTTCCCTCCCTTTGCCTTCTTTCCATGCTTCTCTCCCTCGCTTTTGCTCCGTCGATCTCTTGCTCACAGAGACGCAAAAAATCACCCACTAGGTGAACCAGTCAAAGATGAAAGTACGTGGCAGTAATCTACGAGGGTCGCCGCCGCGATTCCCACACCAGCATTGTACGCGGAACGTTGGAAAGGCGGGGGTTGTATAGGGCAAGTGACGAGTATGAGCTTGGCTGTATAAAGCTGTGTGTCTGTTTCTTTAGCTCGTTGACCATTCGTTGCCGGTAGGGAGAGATGAGTTTCTAAGGTTGTACGTAGGGTCTGTGACAGTCAGCGCGGGTTTGTGTCGAACTTTTGCTGGCGCTAGCGAGAGAGTGGTTGCAATAAAGCTTGCTTTTGCCAACAGGCAAGCTAAAAAACATGGGTTTTGCCTGCTGTTTAGGCTTGCGGCCCAACCAAAACAGGTACATATGAAGACAATTTGCCTTACGTCTACACTGCGAATGCTATGATCGCAAGCGTGCTTGGCTGCGGCCACATATCGTCTTTGGAAATGTAGCACAAAAGCAGTTTTCGTAAAACTTTATTAACTGTCGTAAAGCTCATATTCAGCCACATCTGAAATGCCAAAAGTTGTCGCATCAACACTTTAGCAACGGTTTACATATCAAAATACTTTTTTGCTACCTTGACGGCAGACGTTGTAAGGTTAGTGTTTTCTTCCCAAAACGAATATGCTTCACCATAAGATATCAAGATATTTTGTACCTCTGGGGACACTGATTCCAACCTTAATGCGTTAAATGGTTCGTGTAGTAGACATGCGTTAAATGGTTTGTGCAGTAGGCCTGGCTGCAAAAATACGCGAAAGAACGCGCGACCAAAAGCAATCGAAATCAATACTCAATCCGAGCCCAGCACACAACTGTTAGAAGTGTAGCACCAATCGGCACTGGCCAAAGATAATTGGCACACTTGGCTCCACTGCGTCTATTTTAACTTTTCCCGTGCCGTTGACAGACTAGATTAAAGCTGCCGATCTTGAAAGTGACTGCATTTGACAGTGTGCATAAACAATTGGCATCGGGCAAACTTAGATGATTGATTATTCAGTGTTAAAATGGATCATACGCTCTCGCCAGATGCTCCCGCTCCTTTAAGAGTTCCCGGTGGCTTGCACACGATATTCTGCCAGAATCTAAGGTTATAATTCGACGTATTGTTTGCATGGCGAATGGCCAAATGGGCGCATGCGAATTCAAATAACACTCGCCTATTTGGCAATTAGTTACGTTATTTTTTGCAGAAGTACGTATTTTGATAACAGTGCATGTGTGACCATGATGATTGTCGTACACACCTTTTTATGTGACAATAAAAGTGATTCTATGTTAAATGTTAGATTTTCGTTAAATACAACCTATATACGGATAACTTGATGCACGACTATAAAGTATCTAACGAGCAAGATAAAGGGTGATGAAGCTAGAAGGGAGTCCAAAAATCTATTGACAGAGTATCTGGATTGGCAAATTTCAACGGAATGACTATCTTAATTCCCAAATGTGCTGTAGTGAAGATGGCTCTGGACGACACACAAACTTGGCAAATGCAGAGCCCCTACCATGTGTTCAATTATTTAGGGACCTTGGCGTTATTTCCAATTTTAACGAGTATATTAAGAGAAATTATTTGAGTTGTATATTCGTTTCAAGCCTTTTTCTTGTAAAATATTGTATAAACTTGCTGCTTGTCACAATAGATTTAAGACCTTAAGCGCGTCTGGGAGCGTCCTTGCAGAGGCTGAAAACAAACATGAATAAAGACATATGTTTTTCTCTTTACGTCTATAAAAGCTGGAATATTTTTCTCGTCTTCGCATTGTGACAAGGTCGTCTGGAGTTATACGTTATAATATTAAATTATAAAAAAAATTAAAAAAAATACTACACTAGCTGAGTGTAGCTAAAGTGGCTATTCCCGCAGAATCCGCGTGATTTGTTAAGAGCAACTTGGCACGTCTGCTTTTGAATTGCGCTGGTCCGCTACGTTGGTAGAGCAGTGGTTCAATTCAATATTCTGGCTCTTAATACATATTTAGCCAAATATCGTCTATATCATACATATTTAGCCAAAAATTGTGTATATCATGCATATTTAAAAGAACTCAACAACAAGTGAAAATACACATTTATAAACAACGCAAGTAAGTGCAGGTCCGCCGTAGTTAGTTAGGTCGGTTGCTTCATTCATATTTTTGTAAATTGGCTGCAACGAACTGTTTTCTCATTCTTCCGCTAATTTACTGCATAGGCATGCGTTTTACAATTTGGTTATTGGCGGGCACGGAAAACATCTATTTGTTTCATTATGTTTTCACACAATTTGGTCGAGATCCGCGGATTTACTATTTTCTTTGAATTGAATTACGTTAGCGACCTCTCCTTCGGTAACTGCTCGATAATCATAGGTATCCTTTTTCGGAGGTAAAATGAGGTCGCCATCGAATAGGTGCGTAAAATAAAGTATATACTCATTGTCATTGATTATTGGATTTAGTGAAGCGGGTCGTTTTTAGAGGAGTATCCATGGTAGTGTAGCACGTTAGCACGTTGTTATACACGTGTCACGCGCTGAATGCTGTCATATGCGTGACACATATGTTTAATCTTGTTAAAGTTCCGTTTCATGTCAGCTAGTCGCTGTACTCCCTCCGGGCTGAGATCCGTGTGACTGCATACAGTGTATTTTATGGATTCAGTGCATTGTTCATCAAACCATGGTTTGTGCGCAGTGAGTTTGTGTAACGAGTTCCGTGCGCATGAAGCCACCTGAATTCTGTGACATTGATGCTGTCTGTTGGCTGAATGAGTTGTAGTGCTTGCTGTAATATCTGGCGGCTCAGTGAGCGACTAAGGGTGTGTACTGAGGGTGAATTGGGCTTGTTGGTTCGGTGCAAATTGAACGTGATCTTATAGTGTCTTTGAGGCGCCGAGGGCGTTGAATGCATCTTGCTGGTTATTGATTGTGGCTGCTGTGCTGAGGTTAGTACCACATCGACCGCACTTCTTCCATTCTAGTTGGCGCACGTAACCTCGTGTTTGTTGTTTTCAATATGAAATCCAAGCTTATGTATTCCTGATATGAAAAAAAAACTGCGCATTGTGTATTATCTTTTATTAGGTCGCAGGTAAAGTGTCCCCCTTTTACAATAATAATAATATTATTTGTAGTTATACAATAGCTCATTGCGTCTCCAATAGCATGTATTATATCAGCGGGTTTCCCATCTGGTGGACTGTAGGTGCATACCAGGTAAAATTATTTTTGTTTCATCAGTATTTATTTTGCAGTGCATTTGAGTAAGTGTGAAATATCTATGCCGAGAGAGTCGTTTTTGCGTGACTTATTAAATCATGATTCCAGTGATTAAACGTTCCACAACATACATCCGTATTGAGTCTGTATGTGTATTTGCTGCGTTGCAGGCTGCTATAACGCCACGTGTCAATCTCTCGAAGATATCATTGTGATATAGTCCTCTTCTTCAGTTTGTCTGCTGCGCTAAGTTTTTGCGTCGAGCGTTTTTTAGCACAATTGAACTTTGTTAACTAATATCTTCATTTCTTACTATTCGGTTTCGCAAAGCCGCGTTTCGTTCGGGTGCCTTTTCGGACGTGCATACATTGCAAACAAATGTTTACGAGGTAATACATTCTGTTGGGACGAGTATATAAAAAAACGACAAATAAGTTTCTCTCCCCGACACCCATGTCTCTGCGATTAGAAAACGCAGCTAATGAGAACTTCTTATATTTTAAAAGCATTCTTACCTCTGCAGGACGTCTATATAAATATGAACTTATATAATGCTAACACGTAAGCCCACACATGCATAAGTATGCTGATTTTCTTTCTGACTTTCTACAAAACCGGAAATAGATATAAGCAACTTTGCCGGAATCTATGGGATTCAGTTAGGAGTTGATCATCACCTTCTGTGGCGCAGTAACCCGCAGCCAACGGCAAGAGAAATCCCTTAATCAAAAACGCGTATGGGACATTTCGGTAGCCAAATGCAAACAACTATTGCATGCAGTGTCCTTAATAAAGCAATTAGTCATTGAAAACATGAAGGACGGAAACTCAAGAACTCATAGGGCAGAGTCTCTCTGGTAGAGGAATACATACAGACTCACTGGAAAGCAGCCGAGATATCAAACAAATATAGATTTCTCAAGGGTTTATTTCTAGATGATACACTGTGCGTCGTAGCCCGATCACGGACGTAGCCTGTTAGGTAAAGCAAGAAGCCTTTTAGCATTTCTGTTGTTCTTATCCATGTTTCGTACAACGCGAAGTCGTTTCTCCCGCTGTGGGACCATGGGTCACCATGGTAGGCTGAGTGTGGCTGAAAACAGCGATACCAGCGGCACAAACAACAACACCGACGGTAACACACAAAATAGTAACAACAGCAGCAACAACAGCAACAACAAAGACAACGACAACAACAACAACAACAACAACAACAACAACAACAACAACAACAACAACAACAACAACAGCAACAACAACAACAACAACAACAACAGCAACAACAACAACAACAACAGAAACAGAAATTGCTTACAGTAGCAAGAGCAGCATCAGCAGACGTTAGCTCTATCCTCTTTGGTAGCAACCGAATGAGGAGGCCCCGTCGTTTTCGCCAGGATCGGTCATCGCGGCAACTAACTACCAGGCAGGCTGGTTAGGATGGATGTTCGGTTGTACCGTTTTGTCGACCACCAACTCTGCTGTGTCTGCAGGAAGGAACTGCTGCTGCTGCTGATGATCATGATCATGATGATGATGAGGAGGAGGTTGCTGAGTCGCTCCTCGACGAGTTCCCCCAAAACAAACATGGCTGGCCCCGCCATCCACCCCAGCGGTGACGCCGCCGCCGCCGACTGCAGCTAAATTAGTTCGTCGCCTGAAGCAACACGGCTTCGCCACCGATGTTGTTGCTGCCGCCGCTGAAGCGTCAAAACTTAACATTGCCTGTTGTTCGGCGTGAATTGTGTTGTGAGGAACATCTCTCTCTCTCTCTCTCTCTCTATCTCTCTCTCGCGTGTCCTCCATCTATTGTGACATGAGTCTGCCTGTGTGAGTAAGAGAGAGAGAGAGAGAGAAATAGAAATTTGTAGTTAGAGAGAGAGAGAGAGAAAGAGAGGTGGGAGTGAATGCGCTGTTGCTGGTGGGGGGGGGGAACATAGGCACCTTCACCTCAGGCATTCACTGGCCCATTTGTGCTGCTAGTTTGCAACTAAAAACGTGTTGTTGTTATCGTTGATGCTCATGATTATGACGTTGTTGTTGTTGTTGTCGTTGTGCTGTTTGTTGTTCATGTTATTGCTGTTGTTGTTTTTTTCTTCTTCTTCTTCTTCTTCTCTTTCGTACTGTTATTGTTGTTGTTGTTGTGGCCGTCAGCGAAATCAACATTGTTTTGCATCTTGATGCTCCTATCGTGATGGTGACAACAATATTACATTTTATGAAAATTATCTTATTATTTTTGTTGGTCATTCCCATGCAATGTAATCGTGTACGACTTAGATATTACCTCGTTAAAATATAATCGAAAGCGCATTTATTTACACGATAGCTGGTAGAGGAGACTGTGTGCAAGGAATCCTGCGAAGCCGCCTTGCTGTGTCTTTCTCTGGCTTTACGCCAGGCATACTTATTGTTGATGGTAATTCAATTATTGCGATACATTTATGTACAAACATTATTTGGTTCCGAGTGTTCATGCACGTCAAAAAAAAATGGTCAACATGATTTAAGCTGGCAAGCTGTAACAGTGCAGGTACGTCCCTGTTCATAAATAATTCATATTCTAAAAAATCTTGATTTTGACGAAAGATTTATAGCATTCGGCTCAATTTCCCATCTTATTTTTCTTCTTTTTTCACGCATCTTCAGGAAGCTTGTCTGAACACCCTTAATCACGTCTATGTTTTTTGCACACATACAGGCACCATACGGGCGAGCAATATAGAAGTCTAAATAACCCAATTGATTAATACAGACGAGTATACTCCGTTGGAATCGTATTGATGAAACTTACATTTACAAACACTGAAGTATTTTTGACTAGTTCTCTAATATTGTGTGTGCAGAGAAGGTAAGATCCGTAACCAGCAGTAAGTTACAACAACTGATCGAAGATTACAGTGTCACTCTTATCATGTCATAGTCTATCTCTTGTAAATTCTCTTAAATCGTCATTCAATCTATATTTATCTCTGCCTGTTACTGCCTTGCAGCATTGTTAAATTTTTTCAGTCGTGCAACTTTTTAGCGCTCTGGCAATTTTTTCACGACATTTTAGACGCTCGCAGTGGGCTAAGTTGCCTGTGGCACGATGTCGTCTAAAATGCATCTATCGTCCTCGCATTCTCGTTACTGGATTTATATAGGCTTTTCATATCGTATACTCAGAAAGGTATTTCTTAACGGAGTATTTAAGAAGTTGTAGATTTCCTGATCATCTGAGCACTTAAAGGCGTTTTCTGCGGCTCTAAATGTCAACAGGTCATCAATGTTGAGTATCCGACGTGTTAAACGAAGTCCAGAGATACGGCTAAGCCATGTAACGCCAAGCGTGGCCCCTTACGGCTTCAATCTGATGTGCCAGAATCTCACGCTTAACTGTTTTAAAGGTTCCGCTCTAGACGGTGATACAATATGCCAGCATTGGCTCCATGTGCACACGATAGCCACAAAGAATAGCTAGTCGTTGGTGAGATGTCAGTGCGAAGTCGACTCAAGTATGCAGTGATGATGCTATATTTCTTCGTGCGGTTGGCCGGCAACCCCGTTGGCACCTCACTCTCACGTCAAAGAAGTGGTTAGTATGATTTGAGTTGGATACATAGCCGTCGGCAGCCGTCGGGACGAGCGAACTCAGTGACGTCGCTTAACGCCGGGTGCCTCGGTGCTGAGTGTCTGCGAGAAGCTCAAGCTCTTCGGTTTGTTTGGTTGGCAGTTGCTATTTAGTACACCGTCTGAAGAACTTGGCGATAAAATCCGTTCTGCGAGCATTGACTCGCTCTCCCCTGCATGTATGTATGTACAGGTATGTACATGTGAAAAATATATCTACGCTGAAGATAAATTGGACAAAATACGGAATCAAACATAATCGAATACAAAAGTTGATGCAATACTCGACCTAGCTAACTCAAACGCCGCCTTCATACGGCAGCGTGCCATTGACTATGTTGAGTGTGCCTGCTGTGTTGGCCGCGGTAAACGCAGAAGCATTCATAGCTCTCACAAACTGCGCTTTTCCAAGCCATGCCAAGGTTGTTGTTGAGACCATGAAAATTGTTTGAGATTACAGAAACTCTATAAATTATTATTCCGTTTTTTCCTCACAATGTTACGTAAATCTACCTAGTCACTACGGACTACACATAAACGTATGTCTAGCTATCTGTCAACACCCTAGTGGCGCGTCGCTATAACAGTACAGTATGTACTGTTATACTCGTACCCTATCATTTTAAACAGAGTACAAATACTAGTACAGGTCTACATCTTCGCACGAACAATAGGACGTTCCTTGTGCAGCTTCGGTCATTCGTCGAGTCAATCAGGCCTTAATGACTGAGGCTGCAGTGGACGCCATGAACAAAAATACAGCATCTTGGCGTTCGCTGCCTGAACTTGCAGGTATATCACAATGCCAGTGCGGTTGGTGATCAGTCAGTCATAAATCAATTACACATCGCCTTATCTATATCGGCGGTCTCAAGCCATTTGCAAATAGGCGTCATCCCAATGAAGTCCCGCCCGATTCCCGCATCATCGTTTGCAGCATTCACACGAAAGCGAGGTATTTTCAGTCAGTTTACTTGTGCGGAGACCTAACCTTGCTTTTTTTTGGCAAAATACTGCTCTCTTGTGTAGTAAGAGACAGCTTAATTTATGGACGTCATGCAGTACATCGGCTTGCGAACGTGACCAGGTATATATATATGTGTGTAGGAGCTGGTCAGAATGTGTCTTCATACTCTTTTCGCACAATATTTGAAGCTCGCACTTGGCTTGGTCGCGCAGAAAACAATGATGACACCTACCCGTAACGGCGTAAAACGCACGAGTAGGTACGGGTTTGCATTTGACGCGCCTTTTGCACTATAGCAACTAACTTTGCACAGAAAAACAGCGACTTCGTCGGGAGTAGGCTTTGGGCGCAAATTTGAAACGCAACACCTTCTACCATCCTAGGTGAATTTGCGGGTCGACGAGCCTGAGTTTAACCACGATCTACGATACAGCAACGGTGTCATCTGCATACGTAGCCTCACCGTAGATACTTCCACGCACCAGTCTGCCCCTGCTTGTGCTTACGTGTAGGTCGCTCCCCTTAGGGGTTCGCCCCACGTCGTTTGATGCGGACTGTCATGCGGCGAGGTTTGTGTGGCCGTTACAGGCCCTTCCAACATTGCGGCAATGGTTTGTGCTATATGGAAAGTGGTACTACGACCAGATGCGGCGAGGGAAATAGAGCTGTATCGCAGTGACACACTAAGATGGGCTTTCCATCTGCAGTACAAAGTACGGGGAACATCCAGAAGAAACGCACACTAAAGCACTCAGAGCCATTTAAACTTTTAGGGCTGACCCACAGCCAGAATTTAACGTCTACGCGGCCTGCTTTTTGCATTGCTTCGTAGACGAAAATCTATGAAACCCATATGCCGTTCGCGTAAGCTCAAAGGCTCATCCTCCTGTACGGCAACCCACCGGACAACAGTGGTTTCTCTGCGAGACGCCGATCACGCGGAAAATTAATCTCTTTGCGTGTGTTAGGTCGTGCTTTGAGCTCTGTTACGTGGCCGATCGCGGAAAAGAATAGGCTTACGACTACGAGCTGTGCAGAGTCTAAAATGTATAACCTGGTTACACTCTGAACGGGCAAGGCACTATAAACAATGTAGACAGATTGTTGTCCAGAATTTGCGCGCCAAAATCGATACCGAAGACACGAATCAGGATATTATATAGTGCATTCGGATGTCCAAATTTCGAGCGTTTCGCACACAATAAGTCGAATTTCACAGCGCTCCATACGCGCGCAGCCTCCTTAAGCGGCCTGTCACAAATTTAATTATCGGAATACCTCATTTGTTTATCCCATGAGCATGTCTGGAATATTTCGCGTTCCAGCGGCGCACCTAAACATGTAGTCTGCTATTTGCATATGTAAATACTTGGAGAATTGGCATCTACCATTAGTTCAAATATTTTGCAACGGTTTTACCAACACAAACCAGGCTAGTCTATAATAATAATAATAATAATAAAAATAATAATATAAACACATCATTTTGCCCGCTTACCACTAAGCCTAATTCTTGTACACAACAGTCACCACAAGGAACGGTGCCTACGTAAGGTCAACTTATCGTGGACGTAAATAGTCATTTTGGCAATATCTGGCCAACTTAGCGCTAACTAGCCGACAATATTGTTTTAAATTTGCTGTTTACATTATGTTACATTATAATGTATGTTGCCTAACACGCAACACTACGCACCTCAGCCCGACATCGTTGCTGCCACAGTCTATGACCTATACGTAATATTGTCTATATCGTATACATAGTATAAGCTGGCAGTTAAAGCGTTATTTAATGTTAAAAAAATTAACTAGAAAGTGACTCATTATAGCTGTTGTTCACCAGCGCGGTCCACGACGCTACCCCAGCTAAGCTTATTCTGTATGCATATGGGGCTCCATGTCTACCCGTAGTAGTGCTATCTCCATGCGGCCGAGCATTCAAAGGGGGGTGCGATCCGACTGCACTATGACACCAGTGTGTCACGGTACCAACGGTTAACCGCTTGTTCCTTTATACCTCACTGCTGACGTCAACATGAGTCATGTGTGATCAATTCTACACATATTGCCAATTGAGATCACGATTCATTCCAGATGCTTTCATATCCACAACAAGTTACCCCGACGGGCACGCTAGGTGTGTGTCTAGCACAAAAAATGCGCTGGCGTGAGCGCTAGACTTATTCAGTGTCCCGCAGGCGCTCATGAGAGGTCTTTGATTGACTGTTGCGCTGCTGCTTTGTACTGCAATCTGTCTCAACTTCAATTTCAGATATCCCATGAAAGGAACTCCTTAGAGTGGCAGCCATGCGGAACACGAGAGGATCGACGATGGTGCCTAACTGTGGGGACGGCAGGACATTAAGGCAACCTCCACTCAAAATATCTTGGGTGGCTAAGAACACCGCACGACATCTCTGTGAGGAAATCTCTTTTGTTATGATTGTGGTCCTGTATTGTTCCAGCATTTGCTGCTCCTATAGTGGACCAGGGTAGACCCTTACTACTTCCTCTGTCGTGTTTCTAATTCTCGAAATCTCAGGTCGAATATTGTATCCGCGCAGAGATTTTACGGTGGGGCCAAACTGATTCAGTGACGTCGCCAATTGAAGCCAGTCGGCAGCGCTTCTAATTCCGCGCGACCACCTGCAGCGTCAGGAAGGGACCTATAACTATTACTACAATTTCTCGTCACATAGTTGCGCCTCTGCAGTGGCCACTACTGCCGGCGGACTCATCAGCCACCAACAAGACGTTGTTCGGATCTGGGACGCGCGTCAGTCTGGTCGTCCTTCTCCAGGAGCAGGTCACTAGGCAGAAGGGGTGGGACTAAATCGCCACTCAGGCTACCCACCTAACTCTTCAGTCGGCTTGCGGGCAAGATGTAGACGACATTAGACTGAAAGCTGTCTCATCCAACGCCGCCGGAGCGTGGCTCGACGTGTTTACGTCCGAGCTCGTCGTAAGCTGGCTGACGACAAGTTCCGTGCCGCCAGTGGCCTCAGACGTGGCATTGCCTGGTTTGAGAGCGTCCATGTGGTGAACCGGTGGATGAGCTGCACTAAATTGGCGGGGTTTACGCAGAGCCGCCACAATGACATCCTCGGGCGCGCTTTCTAACAAGCCGGCTACCACGGCACACTGGAGCCTGGTAGACTGCAGAGGGACGACAGGCGTCGACCATATGGCCATACCAGGCCGTCTCTGACATATACGCCCTCGGCTATCGTGCACCAAACGACGCCTATACGCGCATCTTCTTGAGAATCACGTTGTAATGGCTTTCGGTCTCGAGTCAGCGTTTGGGACGAGGATGCACTCGAACTAAGGAACGAAGGCCACCCCATAGCGCGAACATTGAGAAGATAAACGAGGACAAATGATCTAAAGCGTTTCTGAAACAGCGCATCGCCTTAGAAGTTTAACGCGGCAATGCGAGAATGGTTCTTGACACGCTCCCGGGACGAAGAGGTCTGGAGAAGCTAATGTATACATAAGGAGTTCGATCTGTACTGGCTGTACACGCTTTGATAACAAAAACGAAATAAATATTATTATTTTATTAGTAGTACTGGGCAATCTTCACAGTACAAGGGCTGTATGCTGAACGTGTTTGGAAATGCGTCTGAGATCCAACAATGGTAGTGACAAGGCAAACATTATTTGATGCTTGGTATTTACAACATAACATATTATAAAATCACCTTTATTATCAAATAAAGGGTGTATAGTAAAATGATCATAGTCAAATGTGTATTGTTTTTAATATACGTACTTGTGAAAGAAAAACGTAACCAATCGTCAAATAGGCGAGTGCTATTGGAATTTGCTATTTGAATTTGCTATTTAAAAACCATTTGGCCATCCGCCAACCAAACAACCCGTTCACGAACTCACCACGGGCCGCGGCTTTTGGAGCAATTGATCGCTGACTCCTTAGGTTAATGGAGCGTATCTCAAAAAAGTGTCCTAGCAATTCACATTTGCTTAAATGACGTAGAGCAGATATGTTGTCTATCATGAAAAGTGAGTCAATTCTAGGAGCAACATCACCTAACACGCTTTGAGGGCACCTGATCCGCCGGCGTCTCAGAAACGTGTCTTGGTCCTGGCCTCCTTTCACAAAATGTTTGCATTTAGGCATATGGGACTCCCAGACAGAAGCGCAATATGTAAATTTTAGAAGAACAAGACATTTATAGAGGCGAATGTAAACACGAGTAGTGATTAAAATGAAACAGCGGACGAAGGTATCTATATTGCGCAATCATGCATCCACAACCTTGGCAAAGTGAAGGCTAATAATAATTTTAGGCGCAATATATATGCCTAGATCCCGTGCGTAAGAGAGAGTCAGTAAAATGCGGTCGCAAATTTTATAATCGAAGCCAAGTGCACCGTGTTTCATTACGACGCATTTTGAATTCGGTAAGAGAATCATGTTATTTCCAGAACACCATCGAACAATGCCGTCGACAGCTGACTGCAAAACAACATATGAGTCACTAGAGCAAACAGGATGATACAGTTTGAAGTCATCTGTATATTCAAAATAGTTGACATCAGGCTGCAGGTACTTTTTGTTTCTAAAACAAAAATAGTGTTTAGAAGAGGATAGACATCCCCTTTAGGCACACTAGATAATGCGGGACATGGACAACTAAGTTTGTTACCAACCTTTACATGGGAGTAACTGGTCGCTCGAAAATGTCTTCACCCGTTGCATGGGAGCCACACTGTACGTATGCAGATTTTTACAATTTGTAGAGCAGAAGCGAGTGATCCGCTCTGTCAAATGTGTTTTTTTGGGTCAAAATAAAGCAGTGAGACGTTCATTGTGCACTTATAAACATAGCCTAGTCCTGGGTCATCTCCAAAAGATGTGTACGTATAGTCCGATAGGTGGAACACCGAAGTCGTGTTGTGCAGGGCCAAGTAAGCGGTTTAGAATTAAAACCTTATTCAAGTGGTTAACTAAAACTTTCTCAAACATGCAACATGGTATCGAGCATTGTAAAACTGGCCGGTAGTTCTCAGCATTCGTTTTCAAGCCTTTCATATGAACAGGAGTAATAAGACTGAGTCTAAAAGGGTCGGGCACAGCGCCGTTTTATCGCATATATCAAAGACAAGTTTTAATGGCCCGACTAAAAAGAACTAGTTTTTTTTATCGGTGGCTTGTTTTCAGGTGTAAAGCTAGTCTTCGCTAGAAATGCTCCGTGGGTTATTTGCCACTGAAATGCCTGGACGCACAGAACAGGATAGAAAAGTGTTCTGCGGCAATTTCAGCTTTTTTGTGAGCCAGTAACAGCCGGACCTAATTTGATTGGGTGATAGTGGTTTAGTTCCATTGATGCTACACTACTCGTCATCCCTAAAGGTAAAGGTGACCCAACCTAGCTGACCTCCTGGCGCGGTATAGCGAAAAAGAGCACATGTTACAAGTTGCTCTCGTCGCTGCTCACCAGAAGAGTAAATCGGTTTCTAGAGATGACTGATGCTATTCCTACTGAACAGCACGGTTTCCGACAGAATCGTTCTACGATTACGGCATGCGCCAATCTGCTGCGGGCTATCAGGGAGACTCAAGCAAGATCCCAACCCCTGTACGCCGTATTCGTCGATTTTAAAGCCGCCTTCGACTCGGCGCCCAGAGACATTATTCTGCGAATTCTGGCCGAGGTTGGCGTCCCTCCTGCCCTTCTCAACCTGTTGATGGCCATCCTACAAGGCAACACAATCAGAATAGATGACGGTGTGTCCAAATTGCCCCCTTTTCTCCAGACTACAGGAGTGGAGCAGGACGACAACTTGAGTCCGTTACTTTTCTCAGTCCTTATAAAGGACCTACCCGCGAAAATTCGGGGTCTGAGAAATCTGGTAGAGGTGATCTTGTACGCAGATGATCTCGTTAGCTATGGGAAGAGTCGCTTTCAGGTTCAACAGGTTCTAGCCAGACTTCACGCGGCCACATCTGAGCTTAGACTAACTGTAAATCTGACGAAGGCAGTGGCTATGAAGTTTAGAAGAGGCGGGCGTTTAGCTGCTAACGATGGACTTCGTTTGGCCGGTTTTGACCTTCCCTACGTTAGTAAGTTTTCCTACTTGGGACTGATTCTAACGTCGAACGGCCGATGTTTCCTGCAGCATATCAAGGAAAGATGCAGAAAGGCGCTAGTAGCAATAACTACAATTAGAAAGCCGCAGCTGCTGTCCATCCCAACGGCACTGAGACTGTTCGATCTAAAGATTGCTCCAATGGCCGCCTACGGCATCGAAATAATATGGAACGATCTCACCCTAGCCAGCCTTGAGCATCTAAATAGTCTGAAGGCAGCTTACCTCAAGCGAGTCCTGGGCCTCCATCGTTCAGCCCGAAATCGACTTGTCTATCTCCTCACGGACACCCCCTTATTCGTCGAGGAGCTAAGACGACGTTTCGACTTGCCCTCATCTTCTAACTACGTCAACGTCTTTAAAACGTGGGAGTGCAAGTTTGCGGAAATTGATGCGGATTTCTTTAGCACAGGAGCGATGCAAAACCAGGCATGGAAAGGGCCGAGCCGATCTAACCGCCATGTGGTAATTAGGTCCGTCGTGCATGGTTTCCACCACGTGCCGTGCGCGACATCCGGGTTCCATGATCCCTCGGACTCTTGTGTGTGTCAACGTTGTAAACTACCTTGCGGTAGTTACCATGCTGCCTCCTGCACCCTAGTCCCGTCTCTAGCTAGTCTAGACGACCAACCTCGCGTCGTAGCTTCATAGCTTTTATATATCTATTATTTTATAAGTCCAATTCTGTATATGTATACATATGCATATATTTTAACTGTACTTTTTTTCTACACAACATGTGTGATAATAAATCTGACTTTCCGGGTTTAGTTCCATTAAGTCGTTTATTGGCTTCCCGAAAAAGTGCATTACTACACGACTTTAGCTTATGAGCAAGACGGCTTTTGTAAGCACTAATGTATTTTATGGAGCCACACAAATCAACTAGCGAAGTAAACGATTTCAATAATAATGAATCATAGTCAACATATTTAGTGTATACGATATTTACATTTGGACAGTCTATAAAAAAGCTAGCTCAGTTAAAACCATTAAGATGTCTCGCAATGCGATTGACATCAATTTTTTTGTAATCATGCCAAACAGATGTGTACGAAGTTTTATGCGTCTGCCTCCCCTGGCCCTTGCGAAGAGGGCACTGCACTGTCTCTCTCGAACTACATGCCGCGAGCAGCTGACTGTATAATTGTCCATATTATATGCATACTCAATATGAGAGAAATAAGTACAATAATGTAATCATGCCAAACATTCGACGGCACTATGTCACTATAAGCAAGTGCAATATTAAAACAAATAACGCAGTGATCGGATTTTATGGAAGGGGGGACAATAACCACATGTTCATGTCCATTGAGTCAAGTCAGTGGTGAGAAGGAGTGGGTCATAAAGTCGAACACACGCGCCCATTAGGGTGCGCATCGTAGTTTTGATACGTGGATACGTTAGATACGTAATGCATCATAGCTTTTGATTCAATGACCAGTACGTCCGTGTTATAATCCTATCCGACTCCTAGGAATTTGTTCCCACAAATTACCCCCACCCGACTCCTAGGAAGAGAACGTATCCACCTGCAGTCTGCTCGCCAATTTCTTGGGGACTGGAAGGGTGAATAACGCTCACCAATCTGTTGGCCCTTCTACGAAAATCCTCCGGTTTTGTTCGAAAATGTTGAAGCACTTTTATGTGAGCTTTTTTTTCACCGACAGGTTCTTGTGACAGTATAGAATGGTCAAGCACAGAAGCCAAGTGCGCCAGCAAAGTGTGTCACTGTTTTTCTAATGCGTTACACACGTTAACACGCGTCCGCCACGTTCGAACACCGAACGAAATAGATTCCCACACCCACCTCGAGGATCAAGCCTGCGATCGAGCAGCACACCAGGGAAGTATTGCGTTGTAGCAGGTTGCCAGACAACAACAACAACACCGACGACGACGACGACGACAACAACAACAACAACAACAACAACAACAAAACAACAACAACAACAACAACCACAACAACAACGCCGTCACCACGTCAATATCTGACACCAGGTTAGCGGCAACTAACCAAACATTATAAGCAGTCGCCATCTCGTTTTCGATTTCGAATCTTACGCGCCGACAGCCTAATTAATAGGCAATAGCTAAAGCGTTTCGAGGCTGTCTCCGCCGCGTTTGCTCCGACAGACGCCCCGAGTGCCAGTAGTGGTAGTAGTAGTAGTTAGTAGTAGTAGAGCAACTTCTGGAAAAGTCTTTGCGAAAAGTTACCGAACGCTGAGGCGGCCAGGCACGACCCGGCACGTTACTCGGCACGCACATACCTCTCTCTACACAACACACCTCTACGAAACATACCTCTAGCGCAACATACGTCCATACCGGAGAGTACCGGGACATTATGGTGATGACGCGCGTCTAATCATGACCTATCTCCGACCGCCGCTGGTACCGCCGCTGCTGCTGCTGCTGTTGTTGTTGCTCGCCCACCGTCCAGCATACGCTGCAAGACACACCAGCCAACTCGACGGAGTGCGGCGATTCTATGCTACTCTTTTCCGGAGCTGCGTGCAGCGGCATAAGTGCCAGTCTTCTCTGTCTGTGTGCGTGTGTATATTCCCTAAGGGGTGGAAGGGTGGTGGATGGTGGATGATGGTTGCAGCAGCTGCTCCTGCTGCAGCAGCTGCAGTACTGTTAGTGGGCAGGAAAAGCGGCGACGTAGCCGACTGACTTTGGTAGAAGTAGTAGCAGTAATAGTAGTAGTAGTAGTAGTAGTAGAAGTAGTAGTAGTAATAGTAGTAGTAGTAATAGTAGTAAGTAGTAGACGTGACTTGGGGGCTGATTACAACCGTCATCGTCTGTCAGGTCTTGTTGACGCAACCCTCCCGTCCGCTCGCCCGGCCGCGCCCCAGCCAACGCGCGCCGACGCACGCTTGCACGCACGCAAAGAATCACGTCTCTGCTGGCGCAAAGATTGCACCCCTCGTGCACAAGCAATCCGCTTGCTTGTGCATCACGGCCTCCACGGTGCGACTCAACGCGACAACAGAGAGAGAGAGAGAGAGAGAGAGAGAGAGACGGTTCGTTCGGCTGGCAGCGTAGCTGAAACGTGTATAGAGTATATCAGAACGTCGTCGTCGTCGAATAGCTAGTGTCCTCTGTCCTACTGTACTTCTAGCGGCAACAGCAACAGCAGCAGAAGCAGAAACAGTTCTTCGTAGCACTACTATATGCGAGTATATAGTAGTCATTATATTCAGCGTTGTCGTCGTCGTTGTCGTCGTAGTAGTAATAGTAGTAGTTAGTAATCATGTAATGACAACAGCTGTCGTCTGCACAACACGCGACAAACAGCGTATGCATGCCGGTCTGTCGACCCGCTGTATGCATGCTCAAGACTTAGACTCGTCGCAGAGTTGGCTGGCTGGCAAATGCTGATGACATGACACGTAGACTACGACAGCAGCGAGTCTACAGGCTACATACAGGCCTTTTTTTCTTTCATTGCATTTCGAGTGCATGCATTCACATATCTCGCTGGATAATGAAACCGCGACGACGACGGCGACGACGACAACAACAACAACAACAACACGGCGGTGCACGATGAGGTCGAAATTTGTTAGACGCTCTGTTCCCTGATCGTGATTTTATCATGACATACACTCTCACGACTCTCAGACGACTGGCCCTAGGCTTGCTAGTGCTGACACCTAATGGCTGTTTTGCGATCGATTTGCAACTTGCAGACGATGTCTGGTGATCGCTTAAGAAACGTGCCAGCGTAGATGTAGAGCTTTCCAACCACTCCGTGCTTGGAATGTCGTGCACCACGTAACCGATCCTACCGGGCTATCAGGTGAAGCATCGTGTTCTTCTTCCTGCGTACAGGACGAAGACGGTATTGCTCACATGACAGAACTTGCGAGCGAAATAAAGAGAGGTGCACGACTGCCAGTGGCTATCCATACATACCCGCGCTCACTGAGCAGGACTCTGGCACGCATTAGTGACGTGCGTGAAGCAGGCAAGGTGCGTTGCTCATAGAGAAGTTGCAAATAATGTCCTCTTTGGGAGCGTTATGCGCTAGCATCGAATCTTTATTTTTTAGAAGCTTCGAAAGTAATTAAAGACAATTTTCGAACTACTGAATGATCGATGCTAGCCGCACGCGATCCAAGTGAGACAAAAACAAAACGTTTACATCGTCAAAACTGAACCCATAGGCACGTTATTAGAGAGATTCGCTTACGCGGCAAATCTGTGAACGGGAACACCGCACTCTAAATAACAATCAATACTTGGAGCTACCTCTGTATAGCCTTTTAAGGCTGCAGATGAATAGGTATCTATAATGTTTTAAACACTACGCATATATATATATATATATATATATATATATAGAGAGAGAGAGAGAGAGAGAGAGAGCGAGATGGCTTGGATATGTAATCCTCTATTGCGCCATCTAAATCTAATTAAATTCTTGTTCTACTAGAGTCATCAATTGATGCTACTGTCCGCGGCGGCAGCACTATTTGATTTGTTCCGTCTCTAGAAAGTGTGGCTTGGAATGAGTGGACCTTAGGGATTAGTCGTGTGTCTGATAAGGGTGACCATAGAAAGACCTTCAAATTAAGTCTGACAACGAATCTACATTCAGTTTAGTCTGTTTTAACATTGCTCTATTACTTAGTCTTCTTTTTTTTTCTTCTGCAATACGACAAGCGAACGGTGATTGGTGTCTTAGAAGCAAGCGTGGATTGTAGGTAGTGTGGGGCCTAATCATTTTATCTCATCAGAGCTGGAAAGAATTTTATCCGGACGAGAGAAGATTGAGACAAAACATCGCGTTGCAGGGCTCCAATACGATCCAGCCGCCGGCTCTCAGCGGACTCAACTTCTGCCTTGCAGAAGTTGAGTCTACTGGTGATTTTGCAAGCCACAAGTTCGAACAAGATGTCCAAGAGCTGCGTCAAGCATAGCGACAACCAGCTGCCCCGGCAAGATGCGGTGCGCGGGGAAGACGAGCATTTCCCCGTTTTCGCCATCCGTCCCACTCAGTTGTTCCCGCCGTCATCGATTGAGTTTTAGCCGACGCCTTCAGCTACTACTTGTTTGAGGAGCGATGGCGGAAGCGGCGCTTCGTGGAGTGGTTCGCTCTTATCGGCTATTGCACAAGCACCACCACCACCACCACAGTATGCTTTGGACTCTCGAGGGCTTTCTTGCCGGCCGGCCCGCTTTGCCGGTTGTTGGATTCTTTTTTGCGCAGCTGGTAGTTCCGGCAAACCGACGTTGCAGTCGGTCGGTCGGTTGTGCGCAAACAGTGCGGCACACTTACTTGCAGCGCTGCACCTCACGCTGATTGGTCACCATTTGATTGACTTTGCAAGAATCACGTGGAAAAGTCTCCGTTAGGCAACTGTCGCTGTCGCCAGTGCTGCTTGCGTGATGGTAGTAGCAGTAGTAGCCGTGGTAGTAGTAGTAGAGTGTCGTCGAGCCCGGTGGCGTGGTGGATTGAGTCTCCGCCTCGCAACCGGAGGAGACACATAGATGCGCGGGTTCGAGCCCCACCGTTGCACCGATTTGTATTTATGGGGGTCCGTCTATGAAGCAATGTGAAAAACAGTTCCGTGGACGTTAAATCTTGACTAAGGGTCAGCCTAAAAACTTTACTAGTAGTAGGGTCGAGTCCGGTGGCGTGGAAGGTGCATTCGTCTGCGCCTCGCAACCGGAGGAGACGCATAGGCGCGCGGGTCGAGCCCCACCGTTGTATATTGGTATCTATGGGGGTTCGTTTATGAAGCAATGCGAAAAGCAGCCCTGTGGACGTTCAATCTTGGCTGGGAGTCAGCCCAAAAAGTATATTATAGTAGTAGTGGTAGTCGTTCGTAGTGGTACACAGGCGAGGAAAATAACGTGACAAACAGACACGAATTTCCTCTGTCCAACATACGCGAAGCGGCAATGGCGTCGTCGGACACATGGCGGTGACAGACCAGGTCACGGCTATACTCGCTCGAGGATGCAAACGGGAGCAGGGTATCACACTGGTGGAGAGCGCAGTGAGAAGGAAAAACGAGCTGGAAAGAATCACGAAAGGACGACGAGATGGCATAACGGCTTTGATGACCAACATTAGAAGGCAACAAGGTTAAACAAAGCGCATTCGAGAACATCCACCATCAGCATTGTTCTACTGTTTAGTCTTCTGTTGTTCCAGAATACGACAAACAAACGGCGATGTCGCATTTATTTATCTGCGAAGTAAGACGAAAATAGTTCCGATAAAAATGGTTGTAACATCGTAGCAAAAATAGTAGTAGTATTAATTAATAATAATAATAATAATAATAATAATAATAATAATAATAATAATAATAATAATAGTGGAAGCTGTGCCATGATAATCGCTCATTGCATTTCATTGCGGCGCTTAAAAGTTGAGGTCACTTAATTATGTACTCTTCGCCGCAGTGTGGAAATATCAATTTCTTTATAACTCCAGCTAGGCTGATAAATAAACTCCACCATAATCGTTAGAGAAATAACGATAAACAACGAGGTAATAGTGAACCACAACTATATGACATTATTATAAACAACCACAACAATAATAAGAAAGCAACATTAATGAAGAACTTTTAAAATATTTAAGCACTAGCAGATACACCGCTCTGCGCAACGGCGACAACAGAAAACTTGCGATGCCGGCTAATGCAGTAAAGACTCAAAAATCAAGTGACGGTTATTATAATAATACTAATAATAATGTTTTTGTCTTTACCCACAATTGTAAGACCAAAACGTGTATCCGCCTAGGCTCACACCGAACCCCACTCCTCAATCCACTTCTACACAGTGCAAGCGAGAGTTGCTGATGCAGAGACTCGCCCCGCGCCGCACTAATTCGGATATAGATAGGTCTTTGAGGAAGATACTTGTGCTCATGCTGATCGTTTCCACGACCGCGACGAGTACGAAGTGGTATTCTCTTTTCAAATCAATGATAATAATAATAATAATAATCCTAGACGAGTGTAACCGTAATATTATACAGTACGATACACCACTCGATACAGATCACGATAGGGGAAAGATGGCAGAGCGCAAATTGGCGGAAGGCGATGTGCGTTCCGTCGCACGGATCTTGCTTTCGACCGACTCTTTTGCACCATTCAACGATCACACCGAGCAGGAATTAAGAAGAAAGCACCCCCTTCCATTATCAGATGCAAGCGGACACTTAGGATCCCTCCAGGCACCATTAACAACAGGAAGACACACTATACATCATAAATTGGTTTCTGACGCCGTCCGATCTTTCGCCGTAGCATCTGGATCTGGACTAGATGGGCTGCGACCCCGACATCTCCGGGACATGCTAGACAACTCAGTACCCTCATCCGGGAGACTTCTAGAAGAAGTCTGCTCCCTGGTAGCCTCGGCACTAAACGGCAGCCTGCCTTCTCTATGCCTGACAATATTTTACGGGGCAAACCTTACGGCCCTAAAAAAGAAGGACGGCTCAATCAGACCCATAGCATGTGGCCTCTCGATCCGAAGGCTTGTGGCAAAGGTGGCTATCGCCGTCAGTAAAACTTCTATAATGAAAGCTTTAGGGCCGAGGCAAGTAGGGGTCTCTACAAAAGGAGGCGCGGAAGCAGCCGTTCACGCTGTACGAGCATATATCGAAACAGACGGTCCTGTGCGAGTTCTAGTCAAGCTAGACTTTAGCAACGCTTTTAACACAATACGACGCGACGTAATAATAGAAGAAGTAAGACTTCACGTACCAGAACTGCTACAGGGATCCATCACTTCTATCCTGGTGTGACAAAGAACCACTTAAATCAACAAATGGAGTGCAACAAGGAGATCCACTGGGCCCCGCCCTGTTCAGCCTAGGAATCTCCAGTTTAGTGGCACAAATGAGAAGCCCGCTAAACATCTGGTACCTGGATGATGGTACATTAGGAGGGCCGGCAGAAGTGGTGGCCGCTGACTTACTCAAGGTTTTGCAGTTTGCGAGTGAAGGGGGGACAGTTCTTAATCTTTCCAAATGCGAAGTAATAACGGTTGGGGCGGACACTAAAGAACGAGACGAAGCATACAAAACAATTGCTGCCGTTTTACCAGGCTGCAGGCGAGTTAACCCGGTCGAGTTAGAGATTCTTGGGGCTCCGCTTAGTCCACAAAGTATTTTCAAGACCTTAGGAGATAAACGCCGCGCGTTGCTACAGACGCGACCTCGTCTGTTGGCTATGCACTCACAAGCGGCACTATGCCTTTGGAGGTATAGTTTAGGTTCCCCTAAATTCAACTACACACTACGCACTTCACCGACAAGCCAATGTCCCGACGCCCTGCAATCGTATGACGACTCTACGAGGGACATATTGAGCGAAGTTCTCCACATTGACTTCACGGACAGTACGTGGCGAAGAGCAAGTCTCCCCATAAGAGAAGGTGGACTGGGTATTCGATCAGCAACCGAATTGGCCCCCATATGTTACGCAGCGTCATTAATAGAATTCGGCCAGCTGGCTGAGACGCTAGTTGACCCGAGTGCTCACCACCGGTTGTACATAGCTAAGCAGATGGCAGAGTCACTGGTCAAACTGAGATTGGATCCAGGCCCTTGGGAAAAACATACCACGCAAAGAGTGCTCGACAACTACAGATGCAAAGTCATAACCCGTGAGATCATCGAAAGCCTTGAGTCTCCCACAGAGAAAGCGGTCTCCTTGGCCGCACGAGACACCTTCAGCGGCGGACTTCTAAGGGCTCTTCCGTCACCGCAGCTCGGCACCATGCTGGACAACATCTCATTCCGCATGGTGTCGGCTCTAAGAATCGGCGGGCAAATATGCGAACCTCACATTTGTAAGGCCTGTAGAAAACCAGTGGAGAAGGATGGCCTCCACCCATTGAGCTGCATCAAGAGCCAAGGTCGGGCCCCTAGGCACACCGAACTAAACTCAATAATTCAAAGAGCTCTCCGGAAAGCGGGAATACCTAGCATGCTGGAACCCAGACTAGGACTACATGACGATAAAAGGCCTGACGGTGTGACCATTGCGCCGTGGGAAAAAGGCAAATGCCTGGTTTAGGATGCGACAGTATCCTGCACGGCCGCACCGTCTTATTTATGCCATAGCGCGACGGAGGCGGGATGGGTTGCCGAACATGCAGAAAAAGAAAAGTGGCGTAAATACACAGAGTTAGAGCATAGATACAATTTCGTGCCGATCGCAATGGAAACATTGGGCCCGGTCAGCAGAAGTACAAGGAAATTTATAAAAGACTTAGGTGATCGAATACGAGCAAACACCGGGGATAAACGCGAAGACGAATTTCTGAGGCAGCTGCTTTCACTGGCAGTTTGCAGAGGAAATGCCGCGTCGATATTAAGTGCGATGGGCTGAGAATAGCTAGATGGTAACCATGAAATAACGAGGATACACATTCGCGCCTCACAATTGTATTGTCCTAAAACATAATAATGATAATAAATAATAATAATAATATTTTTTTTTTTGGAACAAGGGTTTACTTTATCAATATGTACATGTATCACAATTATCAATCTATTACTTATATAATATCTACAATACTGCTTATATTATTCTTATTGCTTGAGTGCCGGTGTATAATAATAATAATAATAATAATAATAATAATAATAATAATAATAATAATAATAATAATAATAATAATAATAATAATAATAATAATAATAATAATAATAATAATAATAATAATAATAATAACAACAACAATAATATTCTCATGTATTTCCATCACCATCCTCCTCGTGATCCTCAATAATCCTGGCCGCCGCTTGCGTTGCCTGGCAATGATGCGATTAGAATCCAAATCGATAGGCCGTAGTCGTAGTAGTAGTCGTCGTAGTAGTAGCAGTAGAAGGGCGTCGTCTATGCTCTCTCTCGGACGAGGTCAACATTGAAGCGGCGACGCACGAGTATGAAGTACACGTACATATCTGCATCGTCATCACTGCACGGTTCACCGCTGCGCAGCGTTTTCCGGACAGCTCGACGGTTCGACGGTCCGACGGTCCGATGTAGCGAGCTTCGTTCGTTCGCACCAGCTTGGCCACACCCACAACACCCCGACAGCCAGGGCTTAGGCCAGCTAACCAGCATAAGCCATCTTATTGAACTTTACGAATGCAGCGCGGGGGGGGGGGGGGGCTGGGCAGCTTGACAAATATTTGATCACTTGACACGCTAGACAAGCTTGGCTTGCTTGGCGGCCGTCGGCCGTCTTCGATACGTCCCCATGATAAGCTCCGGGCCATCAGCCAAATTCGCGTCAAACGACGCGCGTGTTATTTTATTGTAAATGCGCATATACATATATATATATATGTGTGTATATATATATATATATATATATATATATACATATATATAGAGAGAGAGAGAGAGTCGTTGGCAAAATCGGCCAGTTCTCGACAGATCCTAGTCGACGACTGTCGTAGAAGTGATATACAAACGGGGTCTATAATTGTAAGAAAACCCGTAATTAAATTAATTTCGAATAAAGAGGCCGACTTTATGTCGGTTTACACCGATATATATATATATATATATATATATTTTTTTTTTTTCTTATTTTTTTTTTATACCCAATTAGGGGCGCATATATATAAAGCAGTAGCATCAAAAGTTATGTTAAGATATTCAGGGTTTCCCCAACAGTGCGGTCTTGCGGCCACTTGTGGCAGTATGGTCGCTGATTCTAAGCGGTACGGTTTATCATTGTACCATATAAAAGTACATGTATGTATGTATACTTCTGTATATATATATATATATATATATATAGAGAGAGAGAGAGAGAGAGAGAGAGAGATAGAGAGAGATGAGAAGACAGAGAGAGAGAAAGGCGGGTGAGTAGGTCTTTGTTGTAATGTCGAGCATTGTTAGACTCTCGCTCAATAACGCATCTCACTAAGGTACGTTTGGCGCAAAGCGTGGGATCAATAGCCTACCTCTGCTAAGATTTCTGAGACGTAGGTGTTTGATCGATCATGGCTGGTGTTTGTTTAGATCCTAGTTGAAGCAGGCTGTCGTTGAATGCCCGATATACACGCATGCACGCATAGTGGATACGTTCAGGCAACCCTATATATATATATATATATATATATAAATATATATATATATATATATATATATATATTTATTAATTTCTTGCCGATTTTTACCAAACCTCAAACTATGAACCTTAGTTTCTCATACACCCTTGCTGAAGCAGTTCCAAATGCTAGCAAGTATGCATGCTTTCGCTTTCGATATAGCTGTCGAAAAGGCTTAGTTACTCGGCAACCACGTAACGCAGCATCATCACTTTGGTACAAAAACGCAAGAAGACACATTGCAACGTTGCATTATCTTAGGTGGGGCGATATCTGAGCTAAATCATAATAGGTACGATTGAGAAATGTGCTACAAGGAAAGCGTCCAAGGCAACGCTTTCTCTATTTTCTTTCTTTCTTCTTTTCTTCTATTTTTGACGCCTGCAACTACCAATGTTACTGCCTATTTTTAGTGCCTCAACTACAGATGAACTCTGCTAACGACAACAACAACAACAATAGCAACAACAGCGCTTCGTCATTATAAATTTAAAGAAAAATAGAAATTGCCACCAGCAACAACAGTAGGACCATGCAATAGCGCTGTCATGCCTTGCCACAGGTAGCTTGGTGTCTGAACTGTCCTTTGCCCCTTCAGAGAAGAGACCACTGAGCAAATCAGCGGAATACCTCTGAAAGGGTACCTGTGCAACGTAGCACCCGCCCACACACTCGAAGAGTTACCTCCGACCCTGGCCCACCCACAAGCTCGCCATTCGTGGCAGTAGTTCACAATACACACATGCTCGCACACACAAACAGACCCACACTCACACTCACTGTCTTCATTCTACACAGTGTCAGAAGAAAGAAACCGATATCGTGCTAGTAATTGGATGGAGGTTCGCTGGACGACCTGACAATGAAAGGCAAGAAACGCAGAACAAACGGTCTCAAAGCAAACAAAGAACCAACGAACAATCTCGAGTCTCGCGCGAGGCGCTACGAAGAATGAGGTTTTCGTCGCAGCTCGCAATGTCGGTTGATCATCGCATAGAACGCGCGTGGTACGATCTCGCCGAACGCTGAACACTGAACACAAACGCTAGGCCTGAAACTATTGACGTACGCACACCGTACTGTGTGAAGAAAGCGCAATAAGTGGAGAACTAGATAGACTACACCGCGCTTGCTAACGTTTGACCGCCGAATATCGTTATGGCAACAATGTGTCCTTAAATGCAGTGCACAAAAAATCCAGAATTAGAGTATTGTAATAACGAATGTACAACGAATAGGACAATTTCAAAATTATGCAAAGTCTTGGGGCTATTACAGAGGCATTGAGATTCGTATGAAAACTCCGTTTTTTTTTTGATCGGCCTATAGCGAAATCGGCACAGCAGAAAATGTGGCGGTCGGTGGTAGATGGACAGAAGTCTTTTTACAGGTACAATGCACTGCAAAGGTATTTAATGTAATACTTCACCTCTCGTCACCTTTTCACTCGGTTAAAGGGGGTAATTCTCTTAGAATATTTACAACTTACAGTTTTGACTAATATGCATGGCTTTGTCCGTTATACGAATGTTTGTTACACCGTAGTCACGACTTTGCCACGATTGCTGACGCCAAAACAAGTTTAGTTTCTTCGATCTAGGGGGTTTAGTTGTATGGCCCCTTTCACCGGACGTTCGCAGGGAGCCTTTGTTACGGCAATAAGTTTGCCCGCCTTGGTTTACTCACCTAGACATTGTTGCCGATAGTCTCATGTAATCCAAACCTCTTTCAAGTTTGGTTAATTGCCGGTACGAAGAGATGCAATCTGGAAGTTTTCCCACATTTGCTTATACTTAGTGCTCACCGTAAAACGAAATCCTCGCAAATTTAGGGAACGCCTCTCGGCCGACCTAATGGAGATACCTCGAAAACACACTCATTATCGTGCTATTGATTCTACTGCACAGTTACTTGCACCGTGTAAATTGTTAATGTTGAAACGATTATATCCATTATCCTCGCACGTTTTATTATGCCTCAAGCTACCTGATGTCTACCTGCTCGTAAGTACCTGCCAAGTACATGACCGCGCACATCTCGGCGGGCTAAGCATTAAACCTAAATTTGATGCTTATATCGTGCAATTGCAAAGTTTAAAGTTTAAACATACCTCGAATAGTAGTGTACTACTATTTTCAGGATTCTCTTTAATATTAGATTTACTTGATTGCACAAGAAACTCTATCCTTTCATGCATTATCTGCGTTGGTGAGTTTGGGGTTGCGCCCTATCCGTACTTGTGACCTACGTTGGGGTACCGTCCGCTCATCCTAAAAGTAAAAACATGGTTTGCTGCTATGAGCATGCTTTATCCTCGATGCAGGTTATTCCTCGCAAACCATATCTAGTATTGTAGGAAGCTTGTATTGCCAGTGGCTCCTGGAGCTTGAACTCAAATGGATATACTGCTATATCGGCTTAATATTTGATTATACACGAGTATAGACTACATAATCAGACAGCATAGTTTGACCGGCTTATACACCCAAACTAAATGATATGCTCTCTGCTCTATGCCAAAGTGCGGCATCGTTGCGGCAAGCATTCATGTTTCTTACCAACATTAACCTTAAGTCCTCAAAAGAAAGAGAATTATCCCTTTAGTGACTGCTGTGATACTGTAGGAATCATTATTGCTTGTTTTCTGGCATGCAGGCATTCTGATGGGTCATCGAAATTTAATTCGTGGCTCAGATTCCACAAGCGTTCGCATCGATGACATAAAAGTGCCCAAATGTTATTTTAAGCCTTAGCAGAATTTTCATACAAAATCAAGTTTGTTATTTCCTGTTTTCTCTTTTATAAATATGTATATATACGTAAACACATACATATATACATAGATGTTTTCCGTGTACATGTTTCTCAATAGGGACCTGCGTAGAACCTCATCAAGTGCCTAACTGCAGAGGTTATTTAGCTGGCAAGATGGAAGATGATGCCTGGCAGCAGTTGCACCATGTCAAAGCTTTTCATGAACTATGAGGCAGCCTTGGACCAGTGGGGCAGTCCTGACCGACCGGTGGGGTTCTTTTGATGTCTTCGTGTGGTGACTGCACGACCAGCTATTGAAATGATGACGATGCAGTGCGCATGTCTCTTATCCACTTCATACTGCTTCTCTTTCTCTATCTCTTTTTCTAGCTTTTGATATCTGCATCTGTTGATGTCGGCGTTTTGTTCCAAGTCCCTATTCCTTTGCGTCTTTCTCTTCCCCTTATAGCTAATTTCGTGCTGCAGGTCTGCACTATGGGCCATGCGTGACACTAGAGGCGAAGCCACTCATTTGCCCCAAGATCGGGTGGTAGAACCAATCTGAGCGTCAATACCTACCAATGCATCCAATTCATCTTATTTGTGTCGCCAAAACCTACGTTGGCAAGAGTTTCTTTGCTTTTTGGGCTCGAACTCATTTTGCTTACTGAGTTTATTCGACTGAGGAAGCCCCGCGCGACTACGTGCAGTACGTGTACACACGAATATATATATATATGCGTGACCAATGCAAACCTAAAAATTTAGCCATTGTCATTTCACATCGCCAGCTAAGAAAATAGATGCACTGGAAAGATTGGCAGTTACACGGCAAGGTTTACCTTGTTTCCACCTGGCCGAACGCAGACAACAACATGAGATCACCGTAAAGACGAGATCGGAGACAATCGTTTTTTCACCCTATTATTATTATTATTATTATTATTATTATTATTATTATTATTATTATTATTATTATTATTATTATTATTATTATGCAATTGTGAGGTGTGAATGTGTATCCTCGTTATTTGATGGTTACCATCCAGCTATTCTCAGTCCATCGCACCTAATATCGACGCGGCATTTCCTTTGCAAACTGCCAGTGAAAACAGCTGCCTCAGAAATTCGTCTTCGCGCATATCCCCGGTGTTTGCTCGTATTCGATCACCTAAGTCTTTTATAAATTTCCTTGTACTTCTGCTGACCGGTCCCATTGTTTTCATTGCAATCGGCACGAAATTGTATCTAGACTCTAACTCTGTGTATTTACGCCACTTTTCTTTTTCTGCATGTTCGGCAACCCATCCCGCCTCCGCCGCGCTGTGGCATAAATATTTCGGTGTGCCTAGGGGCCCGACCTTGGCTCTTGATGCAGCTCAATAGGTGGAGGCCATCCTTCTCCGCTGGTTTTCCACTGGCCTTACAAATGTGTGGTCCGCATATCGGCCCGCCGATTCTTAGAGCCGACACCATGCGGAATAAGATGTTGTCCAGCAGAGCGCCGAGCTGCGGTGACGGAAGAGCCCTGAGAAATCCGCCGCTAAAGGTGTCTCGCGCGGCGAAGAAGACCGTTTTCTCTGTGGGAGACTTAAGGCTTTCGATGATCTCACGGGCTATGACTTTGCATTTATAGTTGTCGAGCACTCTCTGCGTTGTATGTTTTTTCCAAGGGCCTGGATCCAATCTCAGTTTGACCAGTGACTCTGCCTTCTGCTTAGCTATGTACAACCGGTGGTGAGCACTCGGGTCAACTAGCGTCTCAGCCAGCTGGCCGAATTATAATAATGACGCTGCGTAACATATGGGGGCCAATTCGGTTGCTGATCGAATTTTCGAGTTTTGATCGATTTTTAAGAATATCCATGGGATTGGGCCGAACATACTAGAACTTGATCGCCTTGGAGGGGCGAGAGAGACCAGAGCATCTAACACGGTCACACTGAAGATCCGCATGCATCGAAGCAGCAAGGGCAGCCAAGCTTTTGGCGTGCGAGCTGTCAGAGAGTGGAATACTCTTCCGGTTAGCTTGCGTTGTTTGAAGTTCTTAAATAACTCCGAGGAGAATTTAAAGTCACACCGATTACCCCGTCAATAATGGATACACTAGTCTTCCTAAATTGAGTCTCGCATAGAGGTAAACACAAGCAATTTTATTCCGAATACTGTACACAATAGTAACTGAAGTAGGTTTAAATTACTATATCCTCCTTGCAAATATTTGTAAATGTATAAAACAACATACCATTGTAACTGTGTATATAATAAATAAATTACTTTGTTCAAAAAAAAATATTATTATTCTTATTATTATTATTATTATTATTTTTATTATTATTATTATTATTATTATTATTATTATTATTATTATTATTATTATTATTATTATTATTATTTTTATTACTATTATTATTATTATTATATGAGAGCGTACTTACTGCATATACATCCATACTACCGGAAGGTGCTCATCATGGTGACCTTCATCATTGAGTCGCCATGGTCGTGAATATTCTCGTGATTACGGGTCGATGTGCTGCTATTCTCATTTCTAGGGATGATCATAAGCCTACTGGGTAGGTGCCGTAGACAGCCAGTCATAACAGGTGGACGTTCCTCTCCTACCTCGGTCTGCCGTTGCAGCAGAGCATGCACAATCTATGCAGAGCGTGCCGTCTCGAGATCTTTAGGGCATTTCATACTGCAGCCAGCTGGCAATATCGGCGCTGGCAAGTAGCGAAAGACCCGGCCAGGCCGGATCTGCCCAGATACGCTCGGGAGGAGCGTGCACACTCTCGAACATACCTATTCCAATAAAGACGCCTATCTAGAGATGGACACTCCAATATATGGCGGCTCCCTATTGTTTCTCTCGGCTTCGTTCATGCAGCCGCCAATGTCCCCTTATTCCTCACTCGGCCCTCCGCCCCTTGCCCAGCCAGAGCCCACACGGCGATGGCGAACCTACGCGATCGAGACGAGGCAACAGAGAGTCAGATGACAGACTGCGACCGCCCCTGCAGCCCAACCCAACCCAACCGTCGTTCTGTCTCGACATCTAGCGACGCCACCATCTCCGCCACCGTCATGCCCCGTTGCAACATCCATCTATAGTTGCACGCATTTGTTCGTCGATGTGTCTGTCAGAACTCGAAGGACACGGTCGTCTGTCCAACCGCCACCACCGTGGCGATTGCCATTTTCAATGGAATGCAATTTAGGCCGTTCACGCTCGCATTTGATGTCTCGTCGTGCAGTTGTCGCTTGCGTTGCTCCTTTCCTATCCTGATGCTGGCAGCTCTCTCAACTCAGCCAGCTTCGTCTCTCGACACTCCCAGCCTAGCCAAATAGTCGAGATAGTCAAGAGCGCTACACACGCAGCTCTGGACAAGCCAGCCAGCGAGGCACAATATGCGCTATGTCTCTATTAGCTAACCCCGACAAAAGGCAACAGCGGCAACCGGCCGGCCACAGCAACAATTCGATCGCCTTTTGTTTGTCTGCTGCATTCGAATTATGAGTTTTATTGTTATTTTATCACATTTCCCATATATATATATATATATATATATATATATATATATATATATATATATACAGGTAGTTCAATAAGTTCTTAGAATGAAAACCAAAAATTTTTCAAATCATGTGTTTAAATTTATCTTATTCGATATACTCCCCGAGATGCTCAATACACATTTCCCACCAAGATTTCAGAGCTTTTATACCTCTTAAGTAGAATTCCGCGTCTTTAGACTAAAAATAGGCATTGACAGCAGCCTTAACCTCTTCACTGCTGGAAAAACGCTTTCCACCGAGACATTCTTTAAATGTCCGAAGAAAAAAAAAACAGAGGGGGCCAGGTCTGGAGAATAGGAAGGTTGTTCAATAAGTTCGAACCTCAGTTGGGCCAGTTTTGCCGATGCTTGCCGGGACTTGTGTGCAGGAGCATTGTCCTAGTGAAACAAGACAACCTTCTTCTGCAAAGCGGGCCGTTTTACGATGAGTTCTTGCTAAAGGCAGTCTAACAGTCTTGCCTAATATTCTCCTGTGATCGTTTTACCGCTTTCAAGGTAGTCGACCAGCATTATTCTACGTTGGTCTTAAAAAACTGTAGCCATCACCTTTCCGGTCAATGCCGTTGTCCGCACCCTCTTCGGAGGTCCTTCATCAGGTGCACACCATTGGCAAGATGCTTCTTGGGTCTCGGGAGTGTAGTGATGGACCCAGCTTTCATCGACGGTCATGAATCTGCGCCAAAAATCCGACGCATTGTTCGACATCTTGGCCAAATTTCGCTGTGAAGCGAAAACAGGCGCGTTTTTTTGGCCTTGGTTGAGCAAATGCGGCAGCTATTTTTCCCTGAGCTCTTTCATCTTCAAGTTTTCGTGCAGGATGAAATGCACACTACCCAAACTGATCCCCAAGGCCTCTGCTATCTCCCTAATGTTCACTCGCTTATCTGCGGCAACGATTTTCCGCACCTTTTCCACGTCTTCCTAATCAGTTGCCGTTTTTGGGCGTTTTGAACGTAGTTCATCCCGGTGCTCCTGCGACCTCTTTTTAACTCATTAATCCAGTTGGAAACAGTGGCAAAACATGGCGCAGAGTCACCGTACACCTCGTCTAACTCAGTTTTCACTTGGGTCGCATTCCAACCTTTGAAATAAAATGCTTGATAACCACTCGAAACTCTTTTTTCTCCATTTTTCAAAATCACGCCGATACGTTGCACGGGAAAAGCGATCAAACGAAATCGCAACGGCCAATCACCATAATATTTTGACTGCTGGCAGTCAAAAAGTTGCAGTTCCTAATGGCGGTGGAAGCGCGCCAAAATTCGAATTCTAAAAAGCTAATTCTAAGAACTTATTGAACTACCTGTATATATTGGGTCTACAAAAATGTCCGCATTTTTTCATGATTCTTTACGGACAAAACCGTATCTATATATATATATATATATATATATATATATATATATATATATATATATATATATATATATATATATATATATACTTCTCTTTGAAGAGATCAACGTATTAGACTATACGTAGGCGCCTGCCACTCGTTCTCGTCTACGAGCAAGCAAAAATCACAATTTCACGCCTTAAAGGTTGCGCTATTTACAGTTGGTGTCCGCACACCCTATGATATTCCTTTTTTTTTTTTTCGAAAAATTAAAATATATCACTGATTTACTTAACTCTAGCTAAGAGTTTGTTTCTACTGCTTTCAATATTATTGTAGATATTATTAGTGGTGGCATACGTCTACAGAGATTACAATTATTTACCGTATTTGGCTCTTATGAGGATGGCAGCACTAGATAGACACGACTGTGGACGGACTACTACGTAATATGGCCCCCACTCTACCCTAATCGCTAGAACACTTCGCGGTGTCGTTCGAGAACTTTCCTGTAGGACGTACACACTAAGTTACCGTTCCCCCGCAATTGATTTCATCGATGACCTGCGATCCCATTCGGTGACGGCATTGTCGTCGTCATGATCGCCTTATTGTTACACAGCTTAGTGTTGCTAATAGGCATTTCTAACGGTTAACAACCACAAATTAGCTGCCTCCGTTCCTACCACCAGCTCTACAACACACACCTACGCACACGTATCAAACATACATCCATACACATGCTTCCATATACATCCATATACATATAACACCTAGCTATTGACGAGAAGATTCCAGACAGAAGGCCGGTTGTCGACTATCTCGGCGGTCACATGACACAAGGGTGCACAAATAAACGCTAAACACATGTCGAGTTCGAAGGCGACGATGTAGGCAGGCAAACAGCCAGACAGACACACAGATAGGGGGGAGGGAGCAGCCGGGCCCTCATGGTCTCAAAGCACCATCACAGGACGGATTACAAAATGGCATTCCCCTATCCAACCGCAGGTACCATGCGGGATGGATAATAGTCAGGGATAGAGCTGATTGAAGGAGAACGGCAGAGACGCCTCTCCCACGGCTTCGAAGTAATGCCAAAGTAATACCGAGCCTGGGAGGGGAGGGGGTGGGGAGGAATCCGGGTTTAGTGGGTTTGCGAGTCTCACACTAGTCTCTCACGCAGGCTGCTAGTGGCGCATGTGCATCATGCATTCCCGAAACCTCCCAAAACAAAACAAAAACAAAAAAAAAGACACCCAGGTAGCAAGGCAGGTCGAGCCCGGTGGTGGAGTGGTGGGTGTATTCGCGTGCGCCTCTCGAGACCGGAGGAGACACATAGGTGCAGCACGGGTTCGAACCCCACCGTTGCACATTTGTATGTATTATGGGGGGTCCGTCTTACAAAGCAATGCGAAAGCAGTCCCATGGCCGTTAGATGTTGGCTAAGGGTCAGCTCGAAAATGTTAAGGTAGCAAGGCAGAGAGATGGGCATTGGTGGGTTGTTGAGCCAACCCGCGGGGGGGGGGTTGAAAAAAGAACGAATATGTTCGTATTTACATACCCAAACAGGGTGCATTTCAAGTAAATGAAATGAAAGAAGAACGGATATGTGCGACGGTAATCGGCACTCGGAGGCACTTTTGGGTAGAACAGACGGAAGTACTTTTAGGTAGAACAGACGAAGGTACTTTTATGAAGAATAGACGAAGCTACACTTTTTGGGTAGAACAAGCGGAGCTACTTTCAGTTAAAACAGACGGAGGTACTTTTGGATAGAACAGACAAAGGTACTTTTTAAGTGGTTCTTTTATCTGCTTTTCTCTTGGCTTTTCTTTGCGTGTTCTATCAGTACAGTCACTGGTACCGATGGTGCTGTTGTGCCTGCTCCTCCTGCTGTTATCGTAAAACACAATTTTTGCGCAGGCGCAAACAAAGTCACATGCTTACTGCATATGTCGTCACATGCTCACTGCAAAACTTTTGCGCTGATTTTTTGGTATATAGAGTACCTGAGAACAAACTAGTCTCATGTCCCTAAAAACAAAAACATTTACAGATGTATATCAACACCTGTACGCATATTTATATATATATATATATATATATATATATATATCGACCGCGCCCGACTCACGGAATGTGTATATATATATATATATATATATACACATTTTGTAAATCAAGCGCGGTCGCTACCGATATATATATATATATATATATATATATATAGCGACCGCGTTCGATTTACAGAATGTGTGTATATATATATACATATACACATTTTGTAAATCAAGCGCGGTCGCTACGAATATATTTATATATATATATATATATATATATATATACAATACATTTATCGACGCTCCTTCATTAGTTTGCACCGCGTACGCAAACACACGAACGATCTCCATACGTGTATAAGCGTGCTTAATTAATTAGGTAAAGTTGTGTACACTGTTCTCTCGTTCAGCGTAGTTAGGCTTCTTTTTGTGTGCAAATGTTGTTTGCAGGGCTGCTGTGTACAGAGAGGCGGATTATGCTACGGCCATGCGTATTGAGGTAGAAAACTTATTTAACGCTAGACATTTACAACATGGTGGAACATCTGTATTTCATAAAACCTTTGTTAACACGTATGCACGCTCGCATACACGCAACACAGGCGAGTCATTGTGCCGTATGCTCTCTTTCTATCTCTACCTATTTCTTTCTCTCTCGCTCTTAGAACTCTAGAACAACGCAAGCAAAGTGTAGTTGACAACCCCGCAACGCTTTGCCGATACGCCTTGATGCCGCCTTTCTGCAGCAAGCGCCTCGAATGCATATGCTTTTCCGGCCGTGTCACTTCGATCACTCGACTCAACAAATGTTCGATTGCACAACGTTGCTGCCGCCGAATTGAAGTAGGGCCGCCCTCAACGCGGCTATAGCAACCACTCATGTCCTAGGGCAACTTCATCGAAGTGACGAAGTCGTCCGTCAGGCGGTTGGTTTTCCTACTTACTAGGGTCATGTCTCTCTCCCACACACACACACACACAGACAGATGCCCATACACCAACTCAGATTGCTCGCGGCTCTTAGTCATAACACTGAAACTGTCATAATGAGCATTTCAGCACTAGAAGGCTCGAGTCGAGTGTTCGAGTTCACACGATGGGTAACCAAAAGAGTTTTGTCAGTCGGTCGGACAAACGAACGGGTTTCTCGTGGTTGTGTGTATGGGCGTTTGTGTATGTGCGTTTGTGTGTGTGTGTTGGGGGGTGGGAGGGGGGGTTGCAGCTCGTGTGTATTAATTAATTAACTAATTGATTGTGTGCCGCGCGTCTACTTTTAGTGCTGCGAATAGTCAACAGCCGGCGTTGCTGCGGCCCTTATGGAAAGAGACTGCTGCTAGAGAGAGGTTAACGTCTTCGTCCGGCTGACACCAGTGCTTGGTCGACCACGCCCCATGGACGCAACCTGATATAACCGATGTAAACTTACGCCATTAACGTTATCACTTACTAGCGTAGTACGCAATCAATTCGATTCGTAGCAAGTGTAGTGATAAATCTATACTAGTAGGCAGGAGGGGGGGGGTGGCTCCGGATTTAGCTAGAGGGGAGATGTCCGGAAATGGCTTTGGTTAAATTCGTTTTTCTGTGTTCTGGGTTCGGTTGGATCATTCTAGTAACAGCACGATATTTTTCTGCTGCAATTTTTTCTGCCGGAAAGAAATTTTATTTACGTACCGTATGAGACCCCTATAATCAAAGGCAGAGCCGACGTGATGGTATATTGTAGTTTCCGATCAGCTAGAGAGAACGAGCGACTTCAATTGGGGTAAGCATTCTCGTCTTATGAACCTTGACACAGCAGACAAGCTGCTTTTTGAAAATTAAATTGCAGAGGGCCTGGAAGAGCTAACACGATTGAGTCGCTGGTTTGAGGGAACCGTATAAGAAGTATAATGTAATGTAACAGGTAATATACTTTACTTTACCTTAACTAATAGTAAAGTTTTCGGGCTGACCCTCAGCCAAGATTTAACGTCCACGGGACTGCTTTTTGCATTGCTTCATAGACGGACCCCCAAAAATACAAAGGTGCAACGGTGGGACTCGAACCCACGCACTCATGTGTCTTCTCCGGTTGCGAGGCGCAAACGAATCCACCACGCCACCGGGCTCGACTACCTTAAATAATACATAAACTGAAACTTTCATTAGAGGCTTAGTTTTTTACAAGTGACGTAGCAAGCTGACGCTAGACTTACAAATCATCCCCAAACAACGTGAATGAGACTATGTTTTTGGATGTGCACAATCAGCAAGGACGTCCTTAAGGTGTGACAATGCTCACTACTTGCTCTACTTGGTGGCTGAGAACATATAAGATCTCCAAATAACGTTATGCAAGGCAACAACATTAAAATTCAGAGCTGTGATTATGTATCTGCAGATATATTCCAGACTCCAGCGTGGCTGTCTAGTTTAACTTTTACACTAACCGACAAGTAAAAGTAGAAACAGTAACAACAACAACAATAATGAGCAGTTTAGTATAAACGCGCCATACATAAACATGCATAAGGATAGGCCAATTATGTTCCTGCATCTAATATTCTTCTATAGCTGCAACCTGTGTGGGGCCTTTTAAGAAGATCATACAATTGATACAAATGCGGTGTAGCGTACCAAGTGGAAAGGCTATTTTTTTTGAAAACGTTGAAAACACCAGCGGTACATATTCTTGTGTGTCTACAGTACACCAATACATTGCCACGTTTCACCAACCCACGGTGAGTGAGGTGCGATACTACTGATTTACGTGATGCGTTTACCCTGTGCGACCTCTCGAGTGCGACCACATAATCTATTCACCTCAAATCAACGAAAACAGCCATTCATCGCCTCTATCGTAGAATTTATCTCTGGGGACACACGTTAGTCTGCATTAAGATCCGACACACATTTCTGATATATATATATACATATATATATATATATATATATATATATATATGTTTGTGTGGTAAAGACAACAAGAGCAGCAGCAGCAGCAGCAGCAACAACAACAACAACAACAACAACAGTCAGGCTAGCCAACCCGAGGAGTATCGCAAATCATCCGACATTGGCATGCAGTATGGCGGCTGCAATAGCCGGCGTGCTTGGAGTAGCTGTGAGCGTGCGGTAAGCTGAACACGTGAAACTTTTCCGCCTGCCCGATTACCGCCAACGCGCACTCTTTCAACTCGAGTAGAAGTCGCACTCTTTAAACCCGCCAGCCAGCCAGCCGACCGTTCGTTCGAGTTAAGTTTCGTGCTACTGGCTCGCCTGTTCTAGCCGACAACTGGCAGCAGCAGCAGCAATAGCTCTTAGTAGTAGTGGTAGTAGTAGTGTCGAGCCCGGTAGGGTGAAGGGTGCATTCGCTTGCGCCTCGCGACTGGAGGAGGAGGCGCATAGGTGCGCGGGTTCGAGCCTCACCGTTGCACATTTGTATTTATGGGAGTTCGTCCATGAAGCAATGTGAAAAACAGTTCCGTGGACGTTAAATCTTGGCTGAGGGTCAGCCCAGAAACTTTACTTTAGTAGTAGTAGTAGTGTCGAGCCCGGTAGCGTGAAGAGTGCATTCGCTTGCGCCTCGCGACCGGAGGAGACGCATAGGTGCGCGGGTTCGAGCCCCACCGTTGCACATTTGTATTTATGGGAGTCCATCAATGAAGCAATGCAACAAAAAGCAGGCCCAAAGACATTAAAGGCTTGGCTGAGGGTCAGACCGAAGAGTTTTTAGTCAGTAGTAGTATTTGTTGTAGTATGAGCAGTAGTAGCGGTAGCGTCGAGCCCGGTGGCGTGGCGGATTAAGTCTGCGCCTCGCAACCGGAGGAGACACATAGGTGCGCGGGTTCGAGCCCCACCGTTGCGCATTTGTATTTACGGGGGGTCCGTCTATGGAGCAATGTGAAAAACAGTTCCGTGGACGTTAAATCGTGGCTGAGGGTCAGCCCGAAAACTTTAATTTTAGTAGTAGCGGTAACGCTAGTCAAAGAAGACCAAATATTATATATTTAGTCTGAGAAGTCCAGCCCTAGCGGTCAGTTTCATTCCTTTTTGGTTAAAGTCGCCCGTCATCCGATCAGCCCACTACCGAGTCCCCCAAGCAGCACGGTTGCTGCCGCAGAGACTTCTTCTCTTTTTCAGAGCTTTTCGTTTGGCAGCAAAATTTGCCACAGCTACATTGCTTTTTTTGTTGAGGAGGTTTAGGGTTTAAAATACATTTACGTACGACTGAGAAAAAGCATAACAGGAGTTGGTAAGCCCCCTAACATGCCGACGCCTAGACAGTGTGGGACTCAGCCACCTAACGGCAAGTCTTGACGCTTGACAAGAGTCGAGCTTAAGGATTAAGGCAATACCCATTAAAACCCTACATATATAGACGGCAGTGCCTACATATATGCATCCTCTTCAAGATTTTAACCTTAACGCAGAAGAGTAACTACACACAGGCGGCGGGGAAGTCTCGTAAATTTTAAATCGTTAGGTCCTGCTTGCCGAGTCGCGCCTTGGCAACAACTCTCAGACGCTTTTCACCATTTTCCGTCTTCCTGCCTCTTCCTTTGCTTTCACAATCCGTTGAATAGGTTTTGCAGCCGCGTCCCAGTTTTTGACCGACGTAAGCATGTACGTGACTAGCTCTCCCAGCGTGTTTGTTCTGGGCAAGCCTCGTCTGGTCTCGGTCCATGCGGCGCATCGCAATACTGTATGTTCCGGAAAGTCCACCTCGCCACAGTACAAGCATTGCGTTGTCTCAGCCTTTCCTATCCAATTTAAATACACCTGGAAATCGCCGTGACCCGTGAGGACCTGGGTCAGGTGGTATGTGAGACGGCCCCCGGGACGATTCATTCATTGGCGGATGTTCGGAATGAGGTTCCTCACGAGCGCCCCTGGTTGCCCGTTCGGGATGCTATCTCACTCCTTCTGCCACCAATCGAGTGTCACCTCGCGTTTTTGTACAAACTCCCTATCTGGGTTAACCCACAAGCGCCGAAGTTTGGCTGCCTTTAGGTCCCAGGGCACTGTCTCCGCAAGCACGAGCGAGGCCACCGTGCTGATGGTGCGATACCCCCAAATGATACGTAGGGCTCCGATCCGCTGGGCCTTCCTCAGGATCTTTTTAGTAACGTCTGTGTCCATTGTAGGCGACATCCAAACGGGCGAGCCAAAGAGGATGATCGACTCAGATACGGACATCAGAAATCTACGGACGCTATCTCTCGGGCAGCACGCGTTGGGCAATAGACGGGCGATGTCATTAGCCGCCTTTTGCGCCTTTCCAGCCGAAATCCTTTCATGAGGGGTTCCTCGCAATCCTCGGTCTAAGTGTATGCCCAGGTATCTTGCCGTGTCCTTCAGCTCAATTTCTACGCCCAACAGCGTAAGCTTTAGAGATGCACATTTCTTCTTCCCGATGAGTAGGATAGCTTCACTCTTCTGTGGTGCGAGGGTTAGGCCGGCAACTCTCATACACCTATCGACATCCGCCAGCGCAATATTGGCGTATGTCTCCAGCTCTATCTTAGTTCTGGCCCCGATTGTCACAGCCAGATCATCCGCGTACGCGGCCAATTCCACTACCGGTGGAAGATGCTCGATGCTTAGGACGTCATCGTATGCCAGATTCCAGAGAAGAGATCCAATGATTGAACCCGGCACTCCGGCAGTCATCTTCACCTTGGTACGCCCGTTCTCTACCCGTCTATTGCTCAGGTAGTCGGAAACCAACCTTCTGTTCCGTAGTTTCACCTCGCCTCATCTTCTTTACTAACTAGGGCATGCGTAAGGCTTGCGTGCGTCGAGGACTAAGCGATGTGTTATTCCCTGCCGTCGTCTTCAACTGCCGCTGCTCGTCAATTACTCTAGCCCGTAGCCCTGCAGCTTCTCTTGGTTCATCGAGCCTATCTGTGGTTGTCGTCACCGTCATAGCTGACTTGACGGGGGGGGGGGGGGGGGTATCTAGTCGCATGCGAGCTCTCAACGTGCATCGAGCACTTAGCAATGGCACACATGATCATATACGAGGCACGGTTCCGGGTGCGGGCATAAGCCATCACTATTGCCGCTTCTCGAACGCCAACAACACACGCCTACAACGAAGCTGTTGATATTGCTCTTGTGGTTGTTGTTGCTGCTGCTGTTGTTGTTGTTGTTGTGGTGGTGTCTATGCTGAACGTTTGTTTATCAGGGGGCTGACAGGAGTTCGTCCGGCCATCATTGCTGCCGTCTCTTCCACGATGTTTCTAGGGCAGTTGCCGGTCCCAGAGCAATAGAGATCGGAAGGTGAGATCTATTTGACGCCCTACTATTCTAAATTCAATGTAGAATGTTCGTGTACCACTCTAATTGAACTTCGCTCGCAATGCACGCCATGTGAGAAGATATTTCAGCTCGGATGTTCGAAGTGTTCGCTCCCGGTAAAGACGGGTGAACAACTAGTGGTGTGCAGCCAAGGCTATTCAAAAGTGTTCCACGGGGGGTTGTCTAAGCTCCGTGCTTCCCAAGGATGCGCATTATGTTGCGTGTGGAGCCTGTGACACCCAGGAACCAAACTTCTACGAGTGTTTTTCTGGAATTGTGGGGGAATTAAGAGGGCAGGTTTGAGTTAATTGGCATTGCATAGGACTTGTTTACGTTGGTTGACATTGCACTCCTCACAGAGACATTTCAGCATGAACTGCACATCAATGATATGCAGGGGCTTCTCCAGCTGGCTGTCTTACCTGTAACCATTACTAACCTTTAAGTTAACAGCGAGATGAAGTAAAGACCGGGTGATCTAGGAAGAAGGATAGTATAGAGAGAAAAACAGGTTTTTGCTATGCATTACCGCATATCGCCTTACAAGATGACGCGGCCAAATAAAGTGAAGTAACTTAAATATACATAATTGGACGTACTAACTAATTCCCTCAGGCGTGCTCTGAAAAGTCTATAGCACTGTTGTCCGACCGCGTATATATATATATATATATATATATATTAAGTAAGTCACAAAGTTCGTCGGCTTTCTGGGACCACATTTTTGAAATTCCCGCGCTCTGCAGCAGGGCCGCCTGAGAGTGCGGCTGGGTGTTTGCATTCAGGAGCAGACCCGTGGCGGCGCGACGGTATACCGGTTCCAACTTTACCGTTTCGTTTGCGGAATTGGCAGCTGTTTGCAATGGAGGACAAAAATACGCATTTTCGACACATTATGTTGTTCTCCTACCGTGAAGGCATAAGTGCTGCGCAAACAACCCGGAGGATATGTGCAGTCTACGGCGAAAACGCAGTACACAAATCCACAGTCGAAAAGTGATTCGCCCGTTTCAAAGCTGGAAACTTCAATCTCGAAGATGAACCGAGGTCAGGACGACCCAATGTTGTGGAGACCGACGAAGTCATAAGCCTGGTTACTTCGAACCCAGGTTTGACCATAAAAGAAATTGAAGATGTAACGGTAGTCTCCCACGGAACCGTTTGGAATCGCCTCCATGATGCAGGTTTCTCGTGCAAGCGGAATATCTGGCTACCACACGACCTCAATGATAGGCAGTTTGAAGGGCAAGTCGATACCTTTCACGCACTCCTCCGGAAGAACTTAAATGAGCCATTTCTGAGGAGATTGATAACCGGCGATGAAAAACGGATACTCTACAGAAACGTAACACAGAAAAGAAGTTGGGTCCCCAGAGGTTCTCAGGCCGCAGCTATCCCTAAACCCGAACTTTATCAGAAGAAGGTTATGCTGTGCTGCTGGTGGGACTGTAAGGGCGTCGTGTATTTTGAGCTGCTTCCAATGGGTCAGACGATCAACTCCGTCGTCTACTGCAGACAACTCGAAGATTTAAAGGCTGCAGTAGCAACGAAGCGCCCGGAATTGTCAAACAGGTGGGGCGTCACTTTTCAACATGATAAGGCGACACCACACAAAAGTTTGGCCACCCGGCAAAAATTGGCGGAGTTTGACTGGGATGTGCTGCCGCACCCAGCTTATAGTCCCGACCTCGCACTATCTGATTATCACTTGTTCAGGTCTCTTCAGAACTCCCTTGATGGCACAACATTTGAATCTTTGGAGGCTATCACCTCACTCAGTATTTCGACGAGAAAGACAAGACGTTCTGGGAGAAAGGAATCATGGATCTACAGAGGCGATGGGCGAAGGTTATCGAACAAAACGGTCAATATATCATTGAATAAAAATACTGTTGTCTGCATAAATAAGGCTCTTTAAAATCGGGTAAAAAAGCCGACGAACTTTTTGACTTACCTAATATATATATATAGATATATATTAGGTTTTACAGAATTTTCTGAACATCGATAATAAGAATTGTAGAGATCGTTAGGGCAAATATTTTTTTCCAGTGAAACGTGGTCTCTGAGAAGTTTTGTTTTAAAGTGAGAGTGAAATTACTACAATTTGTGACACTTGTATTGTTGCCTGAGAAAATAACATAAAATGTAGCATTGCGAGACAACCAGTTCTGCGATACAGAAACTAAGCACACCGTCGTGTTCATGAGAAAATTTGCCTGCTTCTTCTGAGGTACACCTAAGGCCGGCACAAAAGATGCAACATGTCTGTTTAGAAAAAAATTCATAAAAATTAAGTTATTTTATTATCTTTCACACAAAATACCTCAAAATCATAACCCTACAACCATTCCCCTACGCCCCACAGCGCTCAAAACCAATACATTCATGCAAATGCGTGTTTCATGACGATCATGCGGGCAAGATACCCAAGCTATGGCAATGCGAGCCGTGGTTGCCGGGTAATTTAGGTTTTTCGGCGAGCATGTCGAGATTTAGTGCATGTATAAATGACTGTGTGTCAACGTTCACTCCCGCCGACCTGTCGCGCCACATTACAGGGTTGCCACACAGTCAGTTATGCATGCACTCAATCTCGACATGCCCGCCAAAATGTTACTCCGTCAATGAAATGCGCATTTGCCCGAATGCGTTAGTTTTGAGCGCTGCGAGTTGTCGTAGACTTATGATTTCGAGTAATTGGGCGTAAAAGCCAATAAAATAACTTCATTCTTGCTAATTCTCTTTTAAAGACCATGTTGCATCTTCTAGTTTATATGCTCTTCAGAAGCACAACGCTCACAAACACAACGGTAGGCTTAGTTTTTGTGTAGGAAAGCTGGTTGTCTCGCAAGGGCACAATTTATGCTCATATGTCGGGCAACAACACCAGTATCACCAAGTGAAGTTATTTCACTCTCACTTCGAAACAAGACTTCTCGGAGAGCATGTTCCATTGGAAAAAATATTTACTTTAACGAGCTATACATATCCATATATCGCTTTTCAAATCTTTCTGGGACAAAGTCGTTTATGCACGAACTCAATCTCGACATGTCCTCCGAAAAAAATCTTAATTACTCCGCAACCGCTCGCATTGCTATAAGTTTGGCATCAAAATTATCGCTATGAAATGCGCGTTTCCCTGAATGTGCTAGTTTTGAGCACTGTGAGTGGTCGTAGGATAATGGTTTTGGGCCATTTTGTGTAAAAGCAAATCAAATAACTTAATTTTTGCAATTTCTGTTCTAAACGGCCATGTCGCATCTTCTGACCGGCGTTATATGTTCGTTCGAGGAAGCAGAATTCATGACTCACGAACACGACGGTGTATTTTGTTTTTGTATAGAAGGTCTAAATCTAAAGATCTAAATGTCTCGCCATTGCACATTTTGTGTTCCTATGTCGAGCAAAAACACCAGTGTCACAAATTGTAGTATTTTCACTCTCACTCCGAAACAAGACTTCTTAGAGAGCATGCGCCGTTGGAAATATTTGCTTTACCGAGCTCGATATATATATATATATATATATATATACACATATATCTCGAAGTTACTCATGTCTCTCTCTCTCTCTCTCTCTCTCTCTATATATATATATATATATATATACACATATATCTTGAAGTTACTCATGTCTCTCTCTCTCTCTCTATATATATATATATATATATATATACATTACTACGCGATTCCTGATCATTGCTTCCTTCATGCAAATCACATAGGTACTTTTTGAGTGGGCCTGAGCTGGTCCAGAAAGGGGAACCTGGTGGGCACATTCCAGCTTATACGAGCATTTAATCGACCGCTGTTATACGTGATATCAGCGTGAGCGCGCTAGAAGGAACAGCCGCTACTGCTGATTGTGGCTGACAAAAACGGAACATGCACAAAAAGTACGCACGGCTCAAAGCGACAGAAAAGGCGGACCTGATATGTGGCCGTGTATGTGTCTAAAGAGTGAGGCAAATGCAAAAATCGGCGTAGCACCATTTGCGCACTGCAGGGTAAGTGCTAATCAGCGCACCGTTACGCTCTGTAGCCTGGACAAGCTCATTATTATGCGTCTGCGATGAGCTTGATAGTAGGACCTGTTTACTAGAACTACTGAAATTATTACTGCTGTTATTGCTAATTTGACTACCGAACACGACTGTAGTTTGATTTGTAATCTGCAATTGTTCCGTATCGCAAGATTATGTATATGAATTATGACCATTGGTCTGGTTCTGCTGTGTGTTGTTACTCTTCGTCCTCCAGTGACCTACTGAAACGTTAGTATAAACAAAAAAATGATATATATATATATATATATATATGTGTGTGTGTATGTATATGCGATTAAAGTGGATCTAAAGATGGAAACATTACTAAATATGTGAAAATATATTATTTTCTTTTATTTTTATATTTAAGATTACATTTTTTTAGGAATGCAAATGGTGCAACCAGTGTCTTCCGAAAACGTGTATACTGGGAACTGGTTACTCTATCTCGTATAAAGTGGGTTGGGACCACTTCAAAGGGGACAGGCGCCGCGTTCCCGCGTTGGACGTCGAGGTCGAGGCGTTGTCTCAAGAGAGCCGCGGCTCTCTTGTCTCCGGTTGCGAGGTTCAGCTTTCCATTGACATTGTGGAGGAGGTTGCGAATGACGTTGGGCCTTGGGCACCTAAGGCCTCGAACGCTAACGGTTGAAGCTCATGTGGCTAACCCATTGAGGCATTATTGAGGTATTTCGCGAGCTCCCTCGTATCGGTTAGATTACCAGCGTGGCCTGCCGAGATCGCCCCGCCACCGACCATTGAAGATGCTGAGTCGGATGAGTCGGTGACTGGGGCGTCCCTGAGATAAGCATCCTGTCCCTACTGAAAAGGGTAAAAGTCATCACATCCCGACGCTTACCATCGTCGGCGGAGAGGCGTCGGGGCTCTTGACTGCAGAGGAATCCGCATGCTCCGAAAGCTCTCGGCCGAAGGTGTCATTAATACTGGCATGCCTGGCACGCCGTTTGGCCTCATGATGCACGATAACCCGTGATGGGCTAATTTGTCAACAGGTTATACATATTCTATTATTATACTTCGACTATATATATAGTCGAAGAAGAGATATATATATTTACAAACATGTATATTGCATTCATTGTCAGTATCGCTGCACCTACTGTTGGTATCGTTGTCAGTTAGTGACTTTCCCATCTACTGCGGTCACCATTATGCTCGCTCATAGGCGACCATACAAACCTCATCGAGTCGCCACAGCAACAGCAACAACAACAACCACTACAACTACAACAACTATCATTACCACAACAACAACAACAACAACGATGACGACAACATCAACAACAACAAAACTTACTTGGGTGTCCGCTTGGCTTGCCGCCTACTCGCGTCCGAGGACGTCCTGCCTTTGCAGACGACGCCATGATTGTGTGGTCGTGAAAGAGGGAGCTCCAGCAGCAGCAGAAGCATAATGGCCCTACAGCACGCCGTAACATGACCAGCCGCGCTGTCATAGTAATGTGAAAGAAGGACGACGCCGTAGCTTCGTAGCGCGGTAGCCACGTTACGTCCCAGATCGCTGCAGCGACCAGCCGGACGAAACAACAGCCCCTCCATTCGTCCCCGCCTCTCCCCGCAAACGAGGCTTGTCGTCGCCTCGGGGAGCAATATTGCGCGGCGCAACACAATTCTCTTTATGAGAAACTGCGGCTGCTGCTGCTGCTGTGGCGGCAGCGCTGCTACTGCCACCACCTAGCACTGGGGGCACTACTGCAATATTCCGAACGAATGCAGCAACGGGAATGATAGGGGCCGCAAACGCGCGATTGAACGAGCAAACGAGCGCGCAAGCAGGAATGCTCTCTACTTGTCGCTCATCCCGGAAGAACTTCCCAACCCCTTCCGGAACTCCATCCGCACCCCCGTTTCTGCACCACCACTACCACTACCACCACCACCACCATCACCATCATCACTGCTTCCAGTGGCAGCAGCAGCAATAGTGCAGCACACCACACCCCCGGCAGGAGCGGCGGGCACAACGATCACGGTGACGCGTTGACGATGATTTCGACCAACGACAACCCCGGACGCGGTCGTCCACTGTGGGGGAGACGCAAACGTCGACTCGGCTCGACTTCTTCCCTTTGAAGGGGTGGTGCAATATTCCACAACAACTGGCCAACTTCGGACCAACCTCTCCGCCCGACCACTGACCGAATCGCAGCGTCGAGGCAGACTGCTCGTCTTGCCACATCTCTATCGTATTCCCGAGACGTCGTTCACGCTTATTACTATAACGTGGCGATTCTGCATGACACACATATAACCCCCCCCCCCCCTTCACAGGCATACACACACACACGATTACACACATTCATACTCGGGAACACTATAGACTTGAACTTTGATGTCATTCGTGTTGGACCGGGCTGTTCAGAGTTCCTTCTATTTTCTCACTCTTTTCCTTATCCGTCTTCTCCTTCGGTTGTTTTTTTTATACACGTAGGTGGGTAGAAAAAAATAACGCTGCACAAGCAGATAACTAGGTTAGCTAAGCGGTGAAAATAGCGCTTTACGCACGGCGGTTTCTTAGTCCTTTGTCAGACAATGAAGCAAACAAAGGGAAGTTAGCTTTCGGAAATATTCGGCAACACCCCGTTTATGCAAACCGCGTAACGTAAAATTATGCTCTGTCTTCATTAATACGAAATATAGTTTTTGCAACTCTGCAATAATATGTCGATGCTACAACATATCACTATACATATATATATATATATATATATATATATATATATATATATATATATATATATATAACAAACTTAACTTAATAAGCTTTGTTGGTATTTAGTTATCGTTATTGATGAATTAGTCGTATCTGTTAGGGTCTAACATTTAAATTGGCGCTTCCTTTATTACCCCCTTTTTGAACCCGCGCCGAAAGGAAAGTACATATTTAAAAGCATTTTTTGGCGCGAGTCGACAGAGGAACGCCTAGTAAGCATGTCTTGCAATATGACCTCGCACACGCCGATCACGTCTCCAATTCGGTTTTCCAGCGTACAATGCGTAATATTATTCTGTACAATGGCACTCACGAAAGATATTTATTGACCCAATGGCTTAAGCCAACTTGATTTCAATATTGTCTCATAATACGGAGTAAAACATCGCGCTAAAGTGAAGTGAGTAAATTATCGCGCGGCTCTTAGAAGGCGGCTCAGGCATTAATCAAGTTGCTTAGGCAGCTCTTTTGGCAATACCTCTCCAGCACGAGTTTAGGATTTATTTTACAAAGCGAACTACCATTAAATTGGTACCATATGCTGAGATACCCAAATGTATGTTTGGTAGCATAATGACAACATGTTGAAAAAACAAAAACTGAAAAATAAAGCATCACAGATCTTGATTTTCTTTGGGGGACATCCCGGTAGAATCGGTCCATTGTAAAACCCCACAAAAAGATACAAGGGCCTGCCAGTCAATGCCTGTTGTGAGATGCCCGGAAAATTGAGCAGAGTAGCTCGATTGTTGCGCACGCTGTGTGACTCGTGAACCCATCTTGTCGAAACTACATGTCGCCCATATCCAATGCGTTCAATTCCGGCCACAAAAAGCTCGTTATTTTGTTCCAGTATCGCGCGCTGTTGATAGTTGCAGTCTATCCACGGTTGCTTCCAAAATATTAGAGCATAATACAACTGCTCCAAAATCCGCACCAAACATTCACTTTCTGTAGATAATTTGCTTGTTCGAGGATATATATTGAATTGTTTGAGCCCGAAATGCATACGTTTTTTAAAAATCACATATCTAATTGAGTGAAAGTACGTTTTATTGGTAAAGAGACTGTAAAAAACCAGGTGTAAAGTCCTGCAGGAACCCAGCACTGGACTGTTTTTATGATGACTGCTAAGAGATATACCTTGATTGCACCTGCCTAAGGGCCCTAGATTCCATGACAATTTGGTTCTTTTCACAAGGCTAGGCTACCCGTGGACAAGTAGGTATACCAGCCGGGTAACACCCGTTATAGTCAAGTGGTTTCAGTTGCCACACTTACTGCAAGCCCTTCGTAGGGTGCATCTACAAACAAAATGATCCGCTGCCTCTGGCAGTTAAAGCAGAGCTGTAGCTGGTCTGGTCAACTTAAATCCATTACCGGATTGACCTTAGAGCCTTCGAGCATTGACGCTGGTGGTTGATGGTCGCCTTACTGAGCTGTACCCGCCTTCGTTGAGAGGTGAAGCGCCGCACGACAGTAGCTCCAACGCTTGCTCTTCGCACGCGGAGGGGGGATGGCTCTCAAATGTCTCCGTGAGTGACAATTTGAGGCAGAAGCCTTTGTCAACACGTACCGGTGGCGCCGTCGTGAGCTTGGGAAGCTTATCTCCAAGTCAAAAGCAAAAGCCTGGAAAGACCTCATTGAGGCGGGGTGGATTGAACCGTGGGGACTTCCATAAAATATATAGTAACGGGCCGCCTTAGAGTTTTCGCTCCCCTACTCCCCGCACAGGAGTTTTGCACCCTAGTCTCTCGGCTATTTCCCTCACACAATCCCTAGAGCGTATGTCCCCTTCGCGTACGCGACATCGACCTGGACCAGATTCCTCTGGTGACACAAAACTTAGGACGTGCACATTGGCATGATGTTTGGTTCTATGCACGATTGGTACATCCTCAGGGTCCTTTGCGAGCTACCGGTGATTTTTCAGGTTATGTTTGTGGTCAATAGTGAAGATTTTTTTGTCGGACAGGAATAGAAGGTGTCCCGCCATTTCCTGTCTGAAAGGCGTGACGATAAGATGGCAGCAAACCATCCTCTTGATTTTCGCGGCCTCAGACAACATCTGTCTCACTTTGAACGTCTAAGACTTGTAGCGCAGTTCTTCGTTGATAATCCGAGGCATAGAACGGACACTAATATTGAATTTGATCGCTAAACGGCGCATCGATAGACTCGAATCCTTAAAAACGCAGTTTTGCACCATTTTGATCACTTTTGGCGTCCTCACTTCTCGTCGGCGGTTGTTAATATTCTTTCCAGGTGTTGCACCGCCTAGCCATGTCTCTTCTGCATCTCTGTAGCGTCGGGCAATATCGTTGACCGTTGCTCTTCTAAATCCAGTGATATTGATGATTTTGGCTGGTCGATGTCCGGCACAAAGTAATTTGATAACGGTTGTTCTTTGGTCATATTCTAGACCCAGGTTGCGCCGCCCGTCCATTATGACGAAGTGTTTTTGCTCTATTGTGAGTGGGCTGTCCGCTCACGCAAACCAAAATGAATTGACGTATTCCGCCAATGCAGGGTAGCCCGCCAAAATCTGTACGGATTTAGCTGTCCACATATAAGTAAAACATGTGTTGTGGGACAGTGGTGGTTGTAATTTGCTACTGTGAATAAGTGGTAGCTTGGCCCGCGCGACACCTTGCCAGCATTTATCAATGATTGCGTTTTATACGTTTAGACAAAGCACTAACCTTATTTGTCCACTGCTTAAGTGGGTCTAATGAAAACGAAGATAAATGCAAACCGACACATCAAGCGAGCTATATTCTAATGTTAAGGGCATTACCAGTTATTATGTTGTTATTGGCTAAATTACCCATGACAGTGTGTGCAGATGTGTTTAGGTCTTGTTCCTACATATTTTACGTGTGGAACACTATTAACACGGTTGTCAAGAGAGAAACACTACTGTGTGATAATCTTGCTCGAAATTAAGCTCGGTTTTTCTTGAAGCGCAGTATTCTCGCGTTATTGTCGAAATTAGATATCGCATATTCGCAGTCTGCCTCAGACGATAAAAAAATTATAAACTCTTGCAGGAAACAAAACATGATATCCACCTGACTAGTTTAATAATCTATGTTAAAGATAAAAGGCAGTTAGCAATCAGTAAATACTTGTGCCTTTGATATTAAAATGCGTCGCCGACAGCTATCAGCGACTAGTGTGGGGCTAACCAATCACTAAACTCCTATTTCTTGCCACCTCCGAAGCTCGGAATTGCGTAGCATTTTTTCGGCAAAACTAATGTGCCCTGTAATGCTATAAATGCTCTGTCATGCATGTTCTTAACAATGACGTGTTTGTCCTGCGTTGGTCACCCGCGGACCAACATTATGTGCAAAGCTTTCGTGCAATTAGTCGCCACTGTCAATCGTATTTAGCATATGTATTTCATCCCCATTAAAACGCATATAACATTAGCACTTAAACAGTTGTCAGCTGCTCGCGGCATGTTATTTGAGAGAGAACTGTCCATCCTATTGTGTCAGTCCGACCTGCTATGAAAGAAGGAAGAGAGGCCAACTTTATCCCTACAATGTACATGCTACTTGTAGGGATAGTGTTGCATGTAAAAAATGTATCTATTTAATCACAAGTTATGGCATTGATTATTGTTCCCAGATTGTCCCGGCCACAGATCGCAAACCCGAGGGAATGCATTGAGCCGTTCTACTGGGGGTCGCTGGGTTGCCATAGCCCTTTGCGGGGCGCACTAACCTCGACCATCCGACGGCACCTGCGTGCCTCCGTTGTGTGCACGGTGAGCGCCCTCCAGCCTCGTCGTCTCGCGCATAATAGCGCTTAAAAAATAGACGGTGGACGCCTGCCGCCAATGCGGCGGCATTCTCCATCAAATGACCGATAGCATCTCCTTCTGCCTGGCAATAGTCGAGTTCCCGCGGGCCCCGTATGGTCGAAAGCGTCCGGCTGTTTTATCGTGGAAGGCAGGTATGTGTCTACTTTGTGCGACTTTTCAATCTGCATCATATATAGGTTTGGAATTGGCCGTGGGCGTTAGGACCTGGACCGAAAACTAAGTAAGTTGTCCCCGCAGACAAACGCAGAAGCGTAAGTAGACGATTAGAGGCATTAGCTCTAGCACGAGTGAGCGACTTATCTGCGACAAGCTAATTCATTCTGGTTGGCAGCATAGCCACCTATTATGTTTGGCGGCAGAAGACGAACTCACACGCTACACCACTGGAGGCCGTCTGGTAGAGACATCTAATGAATCAAATTCTCGGTTGTTCGCTCGCTAATAGCTTCACTAGTCACGCCGCTCTAGCCCACCCCACGTGAGAAGAGATCAAACTGTAGGGTAACCAGCTGCGAGAGAGAAGAAAGCAAGACCGTAGTACGTGACGCTGCTGGTCTGAGTTTGCTCGGCGAAAGTAGGCGCAGCAGCAGCCAAGTGTTTACCTGGCCTGGTCTCGCATCAGATAAGCGAAGCTGGGTGGGCGGATTAGGCTGCGTTTGGGTGTTCTTGTGTGTGTGTGTGTCTGTGTGGAGGGTCTCAAGAATGCCACTCAACGCTCAACTCTCGACCACTCACCACTGTCTGAACGCAAATAGCGCGTTAGCGGTTAAATGCCCTGCTGTTACTGCTGCCGCATGGTTGGTTACGACGATGCCCCAATTAACGCATCGCCCCAATTAGCGCGTTAAACGTATCGCGCCTATATGGCCCTTGCGCCTTCCCCGCTCAAGGCAGTCATCGAAGAAAAAGGTAAAAATGTCATAAAAGAGAGAGGAAGTGATGAGCGTGCTGGCAAGGGCAAAGGCAGTAAAGAAAGGTTAAAGGCGGCAACTACTTGATAGAATCAAAATTCCTGATAATGGGGCACGGGAGGTCCGACATACACAAAGTGGATCAGCAAAATCGCAGCATGGAATACCGTCAGTAAATAGGTAAAGATCACGTACCTTCTGTTGATCAGTCAGAAGTCTAGCTAAAGTTTAACACATCGAGTCAAATAACCCTCAATACCTTTATAACACAAGCAAAATATCAAAATATCCAAAACTTTTCACCTCAAAATGCTCGTCTATAGCGCGTATCGCATTATTGCTACTTTAATATCTCTTTTAAAAAAGATACATATTAAGGTTTTCAAACAGATTTAAAAGTTTAGTTTACGTAATTTGGACAATAGTGCCAATAATAGAAGTGTGGGCGGGCGCATTGTCACGTTGAAACAGCACAGTTCTTTTGTGGAGGATTTTAGATGGCCTCGGCTATTTTTCCACCCGCTATTTTACTGCGGCGGATGTCTAAACCACCCTGCGTATTCTTTAGCATCGCCTTCATCGTGGCTTTAGAAGGGGGGCTTTGTCTACCAGATGTTTCCTATATTCTTGAAGGCGTACTCAAAAGACCGGCCTTTTATGGAAGGCCCCTAATCTCTACGCGAACATTGACCGTTGTCAGGGCGGGACGGATAGCACAAAGCCATTCGAAAGAGGGCCCTATAGAGCTGAAGAGGCCATATCGCGTATAGCGATGAGAGCAGGCTGGGTGGCCTGCGCCACCAGTACGCCCCGACGCTCGAGAGACGTGTATAATAGAAGAATCGAAGCGGAGCCAGCAAAAGCTACCAGCTACAGAGTCTGCTCTACGACCTTCCCTGACCACTCCCGTCCCGGGCCGGTTCTCCAAAAGTGTTGGTAGGGAGGGAATCTGCCTTGTCAGTCCCGTCAAAGCGATGGCGTCTGGGACAGTCACAGCACTCATGAGCAAAGTACTAACCTCTCTGGGAGCGTATACCCGACGTGCAGAGTACTTCGCCCACACGTAGGCTTAACATACGTACAGACTGACAAACCCGTTTCGTCTACGCAGTGACTGTCCGCAGCTGCGACCGCGTAACAAGAGGCAGGAGCCTGTGAACGTCCGTTTGAAGGAAGATGAAGAACGCCCTGCTTCATTTCAGCCAGGTGTGGAGGAGTTAAATATGGAGCTGCCTTAGATCACTGATCGAATGGTATTGTAGATGTCTAGCCAAAATAGAAAAAAATGCAGGCACGGGCCTTTAAGGCAAAATGCCCTAAATTGTTACAAAGCGTTGTTGAAACCGTGTAATTATAGATTATTTTAAACTCAATGAGGAATTACTGGATTTAAATAAATTTGCCGTCCGGAAAACCGGACAGTCCCACCAAAAACTCTCGATACAGATTTACTTAATCGATAGCTGACGAAAGTATCGACCCTTGTTCACACAGTATATACAGAATTATCTTATAGTAAACGGCTATGCGCACAAAACACAAGACAGCAGAAGCAATCACTCTAGCATGAGTGAATTGTCAACCACCTCTCTACAACAAGCAAACAAGTGCGAGTTCGATTGCGCCGGTGAGAATGTCTACTTCGTCCCTGTTGGCAGCAAAGCCATCTACTAATGTCGACGGCAGAGGACAATTTCAAGCAACAACACCACTGGAGGCCGTCTGGTGGAGACATCTAATGAATCAAATTCTCGGATTGCTAACAGCTTCACCACCCGACCCATTCCCTGACGACGGCAACAACGGATGAAAGTGCAGGACAAGCTGCTGTGAGCAAGAAAGAGAGAGAGAGCGAGAGAGAGAGAGAAGGCAAGTGCTTAACGGTGGTGGTCTAAGTTCACTCAGCTAAGTAGGCGGCGCAATAACCAAGTGTTTGCCTCGCCTGCCTGGCGTCGCGTCAGTCTAGGGGAGCTGGCTGGACGGATTAGGCCGCATTGGGCCGTCTTTGTGTGTGTGTGTCCGTATAAAGGAGAACGGGGTGGGGGTGGGCTTAAGAATGCCACTCAACGCTTTCGACACTCGACCATTCACCCCCCCGTATGCCTCCTTGGTTTTTGTCTGAACGCAAACAGCGTTATAGCGCTAAGATGCCCGGCCGTTACCGCCGACGCATGGTTGATTGCCCCAATTAGCGCGTTAAAACGTATCGGCAATACGGATCGTGTATATATATATCTAGGATCCTTCCTCCCCGCCTCCAGGCAATCGTTCAGTGACAAGGCAAAGGGTCATATAAGGGAGAAAGAGAGTGTTGGGGGGAGGGAGTAAAGGCAGTAAAAAAAAAGAAAGACAACTTTGTTTTGCGGGGAACCTGGTAATTGGAGATAGGGAAGACCCAACACTAGGTGGTATAGCGAATTTGTAGCACGAAATACACACAAGAGACAAATCAAGACCACGTACCTTTTATTGTTTATTGCTTAATCTAGTCTCCCGAAGCTCAACACATATAGTCCAACGATCTTCAATGGTCTTTATATTACAAACAAAATCTTTAAAATCTTTAACCCCAAAATACGGCGCATATCACATCAGTGTTTCTTTATTATCTTCCATTCCTAAGAGGTACTTCTTAAGGTTTCCCATAAGATTTGAAACTTCAGTATGCGTATTTTGGCTATGGCAAGAAGTGACGTGTGGGCGGGTGCATTGTCGTGGTGAAGCAGTTCTCTCATCGCGGGGCGTCATGCTATGATTCTTTCCTTAATCTAGTCCAAGAGTATTGCGTAGTACTCCCTAATTATCGTTCTTCCTGTAGAAAGCTAGTCATTCAAATAATTTCTTTTGCATCTCAAAAAACGGTTGCCAAAACCTTTCCGGTTGTGCTTCGCCTTCTTACTCTGATGGAAGATCTTTTGCCGCATGCGACCCTCCACTCGCTGGTAATATCTTTCCGTTCTGGAGTGAAGTGGTGAATCCAGAGTTTGTTGAGGGTTGTGAATCAGGCCAAAATCAGGCCTGCTGATTTCGTCTCAAAAGTTTCAAATTGCTCTCCAAAATTTATGGGCGTGTTAGTATTATTAGCTCAAATGTTGCGTAGCCACTTTGCAGTATTTTTTTCGGGCATAACTTCGCTCAGTTTTAGTCGACGGTCAATCATCACAAGTTTGTAGATTTCTACCACAGTTTTCTCTTCTGCAAAGGTTTTTGGCCGTTCAGAACGTAGTGCATCCTTGATGCACATTAGCTTTCTTTTGAATAAGGCAATCAATTTGGTGATGGTGATGTTCAATGCATTCGATTCGTAAACTGCATTTAATTTGGCTTTTATCTCCGTTGCAGTTAAGCCCTCAAAAAGTATTTAATCACAGCATGGTATTCGTTCTGCTCCATTGTAACTGGAGGGTTTGACATTACAGTCCCGCGACTCGCTATTCCAAACAAATCCACATGATACGTTACACACACTTCCGACGAATGTCTCACTTCGCCACGATGGTCGGCATTAGCTTTTTGATATTAGTGATAGGCAATGCTATGCATTTTTGATTTTAGTATACATGTCGTAAATGGGCGGAAGGAAGTCGTATAGTAAATAGTAATGAATCATTTATATCTGGAGATAATTAACGCATGCCGACGATATATTTTGGAGCAACTTCGCTACGCATAAAACCTTATTTCTGCGTGCGGCCAACACGACACTCACTAGGCGCGTATGCGTCACGTTCTGCTCGGCTATACCCTTAGCAAGTAGCCAGTCGTCGAAGTTGGATAAGCAATATATAGGGAAACAACCACATACGGATCATTATATTATGATAGCTCGTAATAAGTAGTTAATCGATAATAAGAATAAACAGCCTATCAATAATAGTTAGCTACCTAATATCAAAACCGAGCATATGGTTGGGTTGTGACGCGAGGCGACACGTCTGTTCTATTCTCAGCATATTTCTGAGTAGTCAGGAGGAATAAGAAGGAGAGTCCACTTAATAGCCTGGCGGCAGTAAATCACATTGCCACGCGTCTCTGAAGAGGTGTGTTACGATCGTAATCATTCTTCGCTGCGCTTTCTGGAGCGGGTGCTTCGTTGGCGAAGTACAGCCGTGAGAAAAGGGGGACTTTGGGCTTGATATTTGCCATCACGACAGGTGTCCGATCAACACCGAGGGTCGGCCGACCTGATGGCGGCCATTGTGGCGGGAAATTTCGGACGTACGCCATCTTCTTTCAAGGGAGACTCGCTCGAAGGCAGACAGTAGGTGATCAGCCAAACCAAAGCCGGAGCCGGAGTAGTACTACTCGTAGTATGAATAGTTGTTGCTGTAATTATTTCTGTAGCTGCCGATGAAAATTAATTCTCGCATACGTGGAATGTGGGTGCATACATGTACATATATTCGCATGTATGCTGGTTAGTGTCTTTCTTTGTGTGTGTGTGTGTGTGTTACGTCTCTATCTATGAAGCCCGTCTGGTCATCGGTTAGCAATGGGGTGTCGTCTAGTGTGTCTGTCCATAACATGTCAGCTTGAAGCTTGCCAGTTAATGTGATGAATGGCAGAGACATACGCGCGGTTCAGCCCAGTCTTACCGGCCATCTTCCAGACAGAGGCATTCACTCGAGAAAGCAAATAACAATGACAGACACAGTGAAATTATTAGCAACAACAGCAACAACGACAACGACCACAACAACAACAACACCGTGATGTCGTCAAACAGTTCTAACGGAAAGTCTTTGAAAGTTATATTTGAAAAGCGAGCGAGCTACGCAAGAAAGTTTTCCCACTACAGAAAAGGCCCTGCGAACTTCTCCACTTATGGAAAATGTATGACTTGCCTAGGCTCTACAGTTGCTGCTTCGTATTCCATATGACGCTTGCCACGACCGAAAATCAACTTAGATGTTTCCACATATATACTGTAAACGGTGGGAGACTTTACAGAGCGGAAGAAGTTTTAGTTATCTGTCGGCGTATCCATAAAATACGTGTGTATAATTAAATTGATCTCACTGGCGCTTAAAAAATTAAAGAGCACTAAGTGCGAAGATTTTTAAAACTCAACTGTCGACTAGCAAGATACGTGGTCTTACGGACAACAACTCTGAAAGTTACGTGGCAGCGACGGCAAATAGCGCTAGGCCTTGTCTGCTGCAATTGCGATCCTAGTCATGTGTAGACTTTGTCTCATATCCAAGCTATTCGGAAATACTAACAACATATTCCAGTAAAGGATGACCTAACAAACCTGGGACGGCAAATTTATTTTTTAGCTATTTAAGCAAAACACTAGCTTTCTCTTAAGCTTCGTCGTTGACCCATTGTTAACCAACCAGACAGAGCTCCAACCACAGTGAATGCAACTCATGAATTCGCGCCTCGCTAAAGGCAGGACATTTTGCCTGCTTGCCGTAGAAATTGTTTTTTTTACAGTTTCAACAAACAATAATAAATTCTTCAATTATTGTGCACCTATAATGATAACGCGCACTCCCGAATCTGTCCAGGATGGCCTACTCTACATGTGTATATAAACGCAGGGCTGTGCTGGTTGGTTCAGATCTACTATTCCCGCCCTAAAGGTTGCCGCCGCTGCCCTGTCCAAGTTCGTTGACCTTCTTTGCTGGGACTTGCCTATCTTTGATTGACGACTGCTCATCTCCGTGGCTCAACGTTTCGCTCTTAAGAAAAGGGCTGCGTTAGGCCCATCGGATACTCATCCGCGGTCCAGAAACTAACAGCAGATTTGCATTGTTCGAAACAAGGAAAGACTGCTCTTGGTAGCCATCAGTGAAAATTTGCGACACCAAGGGGTTGGAAGAATACAATGCATTCGACTTCTTCTTCCCTGGAATCGCGCTCGTGAGCCACTGTTGTAGTCAACCTTGACTTCAGGAATGCCTTGAACGCTCTCTTGAGGAACCATCAGTTGCGTGCGGCCCAAACTGGGGTTTGACCAGGTGCAACTAGCTTATATGCCCCTTCCCTCCTTCTCCTGCATGATGTCATAGTCTGGCGAATTAGAGTGCAGCAGGGCAACCCATTGGGTCCTGCCTTCCCGCCGTTCTGTCTGGCAATTAAGGAGTTAATCGGCTTTCTTGAGTGCCCTCTAAACGTATGGTACTTGGACGATGGTGTTCTGGGTAGCGCCCGTGATGCAGCTACGAAGGACATCCACATTCGTTTTCGCGGAGCGCAGTGGCTTAACCCTAAACCCGGCAAAGTGTAGGGTCCAGTTTGCAGAATGTGTTACTCGCTCTGCTGGAGGGTTTCATACGGCGCGAGATTGCCAGGACAGATCCAGATTTTCTGTTCTTCTGTTTCCGCAGAGAGTTTCGGCTCCTTTGGGGGTAATTGCACAAGTTAGAATATGCAACACTTTGTTCATTCGCTTGTAAGGTCCGAGGCCTTTTTCTTCTGATATCCTTATTTTTTATCGTATGTCTTAACCACCAATTCCTAGGTGCAGACTGTTCGCTCGCTTCAGGACTTCTTGAGCGACTCAACGATAGCATGCTGGCTATACTAAAGGCCTCAATAGGCCCATGCAGCAGGCCATAACATTTATCCATGCCGTCGCTCTTACAAACCTTAAAGCTCGACTGGAAAGAAGCCGCCGTAGAGCAGTTGTGTGCAGTCACGAGTCCGCTGAAGCTGAGCGGAACCACGGAAAATGGTCGGCAACTCTATGTGAGCAAAGAACCGATCGGGATGCGTCACAAACGCTGATATGGCCAGACCAGTGTGCCGTCTTCTTCAAACGGACATCGCTACTCTCCATCCTGTGTCCGGAACTCTGTCAGATGATGAGAATTGCGGTCGGACTTTGTTTGGGGGCAGACCTGTTGTACGCTCACACCTCCCTCTGCAAAGACGTCCTCCGGCCGGACGGGCGCTACGGGCTCTCCCGTATCGTCGGCACAGGCAGGTGAGCAAAGCCCAGGCCTTGAGCTTTATGATCCAGCGGCCCACCGTGAGGTCCTGAAACTTAACAGGAACCGCGGAAAGCGATCTGACATTAACCCCGTTGGAAGAGCGGTTGCATGCCGGTTTAGGAAGCGACATTTATTGAACCATTAGCACCTCCAGTGGTCATGTTTTAGCTTTTCACATGGCACACAAGATAAGGAAGTATCAGAGCATTGGTACCCGTACGAGTTTTACTTACTTGATTCTAAAACCATCAGCGGACTAGTGATCAGCAAAGACAGGAGAGCGGGCGATTTATTCAAACAGCACCTGTTGCCAGATGTCCAACGGGGCAACGGAAACCCAACTGTCATATCCCACCCTTGATGTTAAATAAAATGTATGTGTATAAGTATTGAGGTTGTCGCAAAACGGTGTAATCCTAAGGGTAATTTAACACATAAGTACATACAGCATAGTCTCCTTAAAGTTTAACACATCTAGACCAACAATCCTTATTGGACTTTATACCAGGAGCAAAATATTCCGAAACTGTAGGCTCAAAATATTCGTCTACAGCGCATATCACATCATTCTTGCTCTTGTATCTTTCTCCAAATTCATACTTATTAATGCTTCCAACGAGATAATATTCGCAAGAAGCCAGGTCCAAAAACATGGGTATGCTCTTTACCTATAGTGAGACGTGTGGGCGGCGCATTGTCGTGGTAAAGCAGTAAGCCTCTTTTGGATCGCGAGGGTATTACAACGCGTTGCTTCAGCTCGTAGTACTCCGCAGTTATCTCTCTTCTAGTTAAAAAGTAGTCCATTAATAGAATACCTTTCACATTCCAGAAAACGTTTGCCAAAGCTAATTCGGTCTACCCGTGCGGCCCACTCCCTGGTGGCATCTTCCCGTTCTGGAATGAAGTGTTCCAAAATTGACACGAGTGTTAATTTTTACTTTGTGTGGTAGCCACCTTGCTTGCATTTTTGTATGCATAAATGCTGACGTAATATCGGATGCACTGCGCCACAGCTAATGCCAAACAAGCGATTAGTTATCACGAGCTTCTAGACTTCTAGCACAGGTTTCTCATTCGAAGCTGTTGTTGGCCGTTCGTGCGTACTCGGTGTCCCTACTACCTCGTAAACGTGAGGCAATCCATTTGGTAATGGTACTGTAGCCGGTGCATTCGCCCCGCAAACTGTATTTTGGCATCCGATATATATTTAAAAAAGTATATATATCTGTAGATTTGAGGCAATCCATTTAGTAATGGTACTGTAGCCGGTGCATTCGCTCCGCAAACTGCATTTTAGTATATATATATATATATATATATATATATATATATATATATATATATATATATATATATATATATATATATATATATATATATATAAAATAGAATCCGCCAAAATGCCGCTAAACTTTACGCCTTGTGTAGCCACTAATTCTGGTTGTAACTCGGTCACTGTCAATAGCATCTCACTGACTACTCCTTAAAGCGGAGGATATAAAGTGATGTACATATATACAAGGTATTCCCAAGCGATATAGGGAAATGTAGAGCTCGTTAAAGCAAATATTGTTTCCAATGGAACATGGTCTCGGAGAGGTCTTGTTTTGGAGTAAGAGTGAAAGCACTAAAATATATATATATATGTATATATATATCACCTATAACTATTACAATAAAGTTTACTCTGTCGTAATTTGCATTTAGTTGGAGGAAAGTCTCTGAGGAAATACCCACGTAATGTTTAATATTAACGAACGCGACCTTAGGCGCTCCATGACCTTAGGTCTTTGGTGGCCACCATCTGGCCTGTCGCGACAGGACATGACATCAGTGATGATCATAATGACGCTACTTGTAGCAACGTTAGTCGATACCTATTCCGCACCTCTTCTGTGTCCAGTGTGCCACGTCTTTTGCTTTCTCTCGCTGTGTACGTCTTTCGCCTATTGTCTGGCCAAGCGGGACAGAGTTCCGCTCAAGCCAAAGTTATTTGTTCGACGACAGCAGTCGTGCAGAGCTAGACCATTCGTCGGGTCTCTAAGTCAGCCGATGTGGATTGGGTTGACAGCAAGCACAAAGGTTCCACTGGGAGGCTGCATCGAACAATGCTTGCATCCGTCGCCCCTGTAATAGGAATAGGAATAGGCCGGGGTGCATCAAAGAAGTCGAACGCGACTCTCCAACATAGCGAGGAGCAAATCGGCGGCCAGCTGATGTCCTTGTGTCAGTCTCACCGGGCACTCATTGCAAACGCTATGAAGGTCACCCTTGTTGTTTATCACCAGTACTACGACTACTACTAGTCAGTCTGGCTAGTGATCAGAGTGCCACCACCCCAGCACGGCCCCTTTTCCCTCCTGTTCTCCTGGAACAGAGGTCCAATTGACTCGTTTCTTCAGCAATGGGATTTATTTTTAGACGACGCCCAGAAACGTGCCTACAGGTAGGCGCCGGGCAAACAAACACAACGTTTAGAATATAAACAACATTCATATAAAAATTGCTCCACATATTTCTGCAAGGCGATAGTGCCTAACAGGATGAAAGAAGGGATGATGATTCACAAATGCATATATACTTGGAAGTGAGCTATCTTTATAGTTAGCCCTCTGATTTATATATACATATATATATATATATATATATATATATATATATATATATAGATATATATATATATATATATATATATATATATATATATCTATATATATATATAGCCTTTATATATATATATATATATATATATATATATATATATACGTCACTGACAGCTGTTGCGTTGAGTTAAATCAAAATGCACTAGATACTTACTTGCTGTACTATGATGACAATAAACGGAGGTTTATACATGCCCTCCATACAATAAAGCTCCATATACATCCAACACATTCCGCATGGTCGCCGCCTCAAGAATAAGAGCTACCCTATGCAGGCCAACTAACTGCTTCAAATGCGGGGATATAGTCATGCCAAACGGTCTACGCTCATTGGGCTTTTCAAGATAGCAGGCCCGCAAAGCTGCCGAACACAATGATCACCAAACTCTACGGAGAGCCGGTGTGCCACCTACTCTCGGTCCTAGCGGTGTAGGCCTTAGTGACGATAAAAGACAGAACAGCGACACTACTCCTTCTTGGTCTTGCTGTACAAGCTTTATGTTAAATGTGCCAGTGTTCTACATCGTAGCTCTCTTTAACGTGCATTATAGCGCCTTAACACCCCGGTAGGTTGCAGAACACGCATGAGCCGAAAAGAAGCGAAGACTAATGGAGATTGCAAATCGATACCATTTTGTACAAGTGGTAATGCAAACCCTGGGGCGTGTCAGGAAAAGCTCCAACAACATACCTACGTTAAGTGGCAAAACGAATGCGAAAAGTTATGGGATGATATAGTGCAGACTCCGACACAACAACTAGAGTGCTCGGGGAAGGCAGCATCGGAGGCCCCGCAAGAGCGTTTTTCCATTTTGTTGAAATTACTTTGAAACACATTAGAGAACCGGAAAAACTATCTGAAACCTCCCGACGCTCAGCTACGACCAGCTACCTGTGTAGAGCTAGGCCGCTAAGGACTAGACTAAGTCTTCCCTAAACATCTGGTACTAAGTACAGAGCACCGTAGGGAGGTAGGCCTTAGTGGTGCAGGCATACATTCAGAGAGTTATCAACTTTGGCCTGGGGGAGTGAACTGGGAGTGAATTCGTCTACAACGGATTTCGCTCCCGCCTGTCCAGGCTAGACCTGGTCAATCCTCACTGCGCCTATCATGTATTGAGACCATCCCTGGGCTCGGCAAGGATCATCTACATCCTCCGCAGCACGGACTAAGGAACTTCCTGTTTAACTTAAACAGTCTAAGGACCAGGCTTAAGAGGACATTGCGGAAGGTCAGCTAGCCTGGGGGCCTGCAAGATTCCCAGGAGGCCAAAAAGTTTGCTGATACAAGATTCAAGGGCGTCGTAGATTCACTTTGTGAAGAAAGCAAACATCTGTAAAGGTCCTACAACGACTTAATCGTCTCCAAAAGAAGACATATTTCTGCACCTACCACGGCAATCAGATTGAAACCATCATTTCCTTAAACCTTGGCACTTTATTTAATCACGTCTCTTGTCTGGTTTGAACTTAGGGCAAAGCCCCCAAAATATCTGGGGGACCTACGGGCTCTCCTGTTGTAAACGCAAGCGACAGTAAGGTCGGCGAGTGAACAAGATTACAGCTCGGGCCTTCAGGTCAACTCGAATGCAGTGCATCTGAGAGCCAGCCAGCCACCTAAAAAACGACAGAAAGAGGTCAGACGATCTCACCCTTATCCCCTTTGAAAGAGAAAAGGCGCTTGTTTGCGCTGCGACGATCATCAGCACCAGTGCTCCCTCGAACCTAGACGCAAGGTGTCTCCCTCTGGCTTTACTAACAAATATGCCCAGCTCGTTAACGAGTTACTAGTATTCAAGACACTCGAGCACCTGGCCCCGAGGCATGGTTGCTCCTCCAAAAGATTGGCAAACGAGGAAAGTGAAGACAAGAGGAGAAAAGAGCTATATTCGCTTCAACGACTGTCACTGGCGGTCCAGCGCGATAATGCGATAGCAATAATGGACTGTATCCGACCACCAGCTAGACTGGTACCGCTTCTTACAAATTCTAATGCCGTGAAAGAATAATATACTTATATGTAAATGTATACTTAACGATTGAATAATATAATAGCATAAAGTTAAAATACATTTTTACGTAGGGAGCAACCTTTAGTGCACCTACTTTCTTGCTCAGACTTTTCACCCTGTCTATGTTCATTTACGAGGTTGAAGCCCAAGATTGCGTTTTTGCTGTCGTTCCTGTTGGTGTTTAAACTGCTGATGTAATTAAATTTAAATTCGTGCTGCTAGACATTGCGAGACGAGTGTTGTAAATTTAAAATCGGCGGGAACTGCAACAGCTAGTTGAGGTCGCTGAACCGAACTGAATTACTTACTAACAGCTTAATAATATATATATATATATATATATATATATATATATATTTGCTTACCCTCACTAGCGGTTTTTAGACGTTGTGCACTTCGGCCATTGACGGTCTTCGATTTGGTGTGACAGCTGAACGTTATTCAAGCACAAACGTGACAGACTCCATCCCTTTGCAGACATTACATTATCTCGAGCTGTGTTGAGTTGCTGTCAACTATGGACAACCAATGAAGCTATCACCGGCTAGGTAGGTAATCGTCTAGTTGACGGACGCATTTTCACGTACGCCTGTCAGTTGATCTACGAATATGCAAACGCGTTCCGGTCCTTCTTAACGAGATGCTTTTTATTGCCCAGCAGTTGTATGCCGGTCTCAACGAGGGCACGGTGTACGCCGGGCCAAAGCTCTCTTTCCTAAAACCTCTTTGCTAAATATCCAAGCGGTGCGCTAAGGAGGAGGAATTGCACTCCGGGTCCGACCACCACGCAGAATGTGTCTATATATATATATATATAAAGGTAGGAAGAGAGTTTCACGTCTACGTGCGCAAGTATGGTATATAATTGAATGAATGTATGTATGTATATATATATATATATATATGAACCGCAAGCGAGGTGTGGATGGGGACCCACGGAAGCTAACCGAAGCGGCGTGGGAGCCATCTGAGAGTGCAGGGGGGGAGCAAGAGGGAACTCAGCCACAGAAGAGTGGCAGATGGTCCCTTTCGAGAAACAGAAGCGGGATTGAACAGCCATTGGGCCACGCTGAACCACTGTGCGTATTTTTGTAGTGTTGGCGCGGACAACCAAGACGAGCACGAGGCAGAGAAAGACATACGACGTATGTACTGACGACTAAGAGCAAAAACGAATTGAGAATGCGAACAGGCTACGGCGACAGGATAGACAGGCAACCAGACAGATAGAGAGACATTTAGAAGGATAGCTAGAGAAGTAGAATGACGGGAGAAGCAGCAGCAGGCAACAGAAGAGGAAACGCTGAGAAGAAGGGAAAACGCTAAGAAGAAGGGGAAACGCTAAAAAGAAGGAGAAACGCTAAGAAGAAGGGGAAACGCTAAGAAGAAAGGGAAACGCTCCGCCTGCTCTGACCGAGCTTTGTTTTTAATTTAGTAGTCGCTGCAGCAGCAGCAGCAACAGTCGTGATGAGTTACCGAGAGAGATCGTAGGAGAGTAAGAGGGGGGGGGATTAGTGCGAGAGAAGGAGAGATTGCAAGGGGAGAATGGGTGCGAACAAGCGAGAGGGGGAAATATAGTGCGAGGGGAGGCTGAGTGCACGAGAGAGAGAGAAGTTATAGTCGATTATATGGACGGTGGAGGTGGGCGCCTTCAACGAATGCGGTGCAGGTCGTTTCCAGTGTGTGTCACTTGCCCATCTGTCTAATGGGGCAACGAACCTTATGGCTGTCCTTGTGATCCCTATGCCCAGCCTGTCAGTCAGTCAGTCGTAGCAGCTTAGCAATAAATACTGTACCACCTACTGCACAGAAGATCTGTATCAACCTGACGAACAGTCGCCTGTCAACCTGTTCAAATCAGTCATCTGTCGAAATCAATCGACGAAATTACTAATTACTAGTTGCTCATAATAGCTCGAGAGCAATTTGCTTACCGTCCGCGGCACTCCACAGTTCTACAACTAACTTCTCGAGACTCAACATGGCTGGGCGACGCGCTCTAATGACGCTCGCGGCATGGACCTAGCGAAATTTCGATTTCAAGCCGGTCTTGGAGAATGTCGAACTCATTGAAAACGAATTAGCGCCCTTTCTCTCTCTCTCTCTCTCTCTCTCTGGCATTGGATACTGCCTCATTGACTGGAGTACAACCTTTCTTCGTGGAAGCGGGTTAAAGTTAGTGACGCGTTGTCGGAAAGTGCAAGCGCGACTGGATCTGGATGCCCCGGGGACTTTACCTGGCCCGTTGATGTATCTTCTCTATACCTACTTATTCTGTGATATCTTACCGCGAGAGATGTCGTTTGAGTCACCGGAGGATGACGTAATGTTATGGATATATTATTCGCTTGATACGCATACCTAACTTCGCATGTTTCCTTTAAATATTAGGGCACTTAGGGCGGCAGCATAAACACACACACACACATCAAGCAAAAATGTTGAAATATCTAAGGCTTCCCTAACTGGCGGCCTTGTGGCAGCACGGTCACTGACTCTCAGCGACATTATTTATCACCTCTCTTCTCTCTTGTTCTCAGTGAGCACCACTCACACGAATTCGATCAATAGCACAGGTCACACCGACAAAACGCCGGTATGACTAGCGCACTAGCACCTCACGCCATCATTATACATATTATCAATGAAACGAAGAGTGTTATTGATTTCCAGCGTTCCTTAAATGTTTTTTTTTCTATTGGTCTGCATCCCCAGCTGTTTGTTCAGAAATGTGTTCAGAATTGCACACACGCCACTCAAATCATAAGCAAGGGTAGCTTTAGGGGTATTGCAATGGGGAACGTGTCTTCTTCGAGAACGAATTTGAAATATTCCGAACATGTAACGGAAATTGTTAAGAGTGCTTCTAGTCTCACGCTAACTGGCTACTGCATAGAATAATCAAGCAACCGGAATTGTAAATTAAACTATTTGATCCATACGTGCTGTTTGTCAAATATATGCAGGCCCCAAGTGGAACCCTGCGGTCCCAAGGGGGACCGTGAACGATTTCGAAAGGTTAACGCATATATTTACTGAAATATATATACGTCGAGTTGCTTTTAAATTTGAATGGCCGTGCTTTAGACTCACTAGACATGCAAGCCGCCGTATTATTCATAAAGATGATAATAATAAATGACGAAAGATTTAACCTAATATCCAACAGCGTATGGAGCAATACAACACATGAAGTAAATGCTTTGCCGAAAGTGAGGGCAAAGAAGGCAACCGTGACACATGTTTGCTTAGCGGATAACTGCAAAACTTCTCGGAAATGTGTAAATGCAATTCAAGTACTCCTTCATAGCTTTCAAAGGGGTAGAAAATTATGTTTACAAAAATATGTACAAAAATACCTGAATTCACTATATGCAGTGCACAATATAATAGTTTCAGGGGGACAATTCATTCTAAAATAAAATTCGTAATATGTGCAATAGTACAGTTTATAACATTATGTCACGAGTCCACAGTTATTGTTGTGGTTGTTGTCGCAAATATTAAATAAAGTAATCTCTATTAGACTGAGAGATTCATGTGTATATTTAAAAATTTGCTCTCTAATGTCGTTCTAAGACAGGTACACAGTCAACACAGCTACGCGTTTTTTACATCTCAACGTATCGCGTCGAATAATTGTTTTTCAATTGCATCTATATGTTTATTTATTTATGGCCGTTAAAGCTCACCGCTATAAGCAAATTTGGAAAGTACAAAACTATTATATAAGAAGATGTATTTATATACGGCATTTAATAATACAACGAAAAGCCATATTACACAACAAACTAGCAGATTTTATTGTTTGCGTAATGTGAATGTTATCACATTCTCCAAATCCAGCGGCTGTATAACCCTTACTCCAAGATCACAAATGTTGTTACCCCTGGGCAAGTCTTCTCCATCAAGTGTGAAAACAAAAATATGAGTAATTAAATTATATTAGTAAAAACAAATTGTTGTTGTTGTTGCTGCTGCCTTCGCCGCTACTATTTCTCTTAGCAAACGGAGCACAAGAGACTGAATCGCAAAAACCGCTAGCCAGCCCCTTTGGAGCAGCCGTATTCGAATGACGATATTGACGTCTCAATGCTGTTGACAAAGCGAGATCATCGGCGTTTTCGCCTTAGTCGTTGACTTCGGTCGCCGATTGTTGTCAGTAGTATATTGTCGTCGTCGTCGTCGTTTATTACCATCAGCTGATTTCCACAGGTGGGCGGCGATGAGGGTGCTGTCCTAACGTTAAGCTGTCGAACTTACACTTACGAGCCCTTAGACCGCCAGACAGCGACTCAGCCGACCTCATTGGGCGGCCGGCCACTCTCGCAGCGGCTGTAAGCCTCTCTCGCAGCAAGCCCTTATCCCTCTGCTACTGGCGGCCGCAACCGATATCGTGCAACCACCAACTGTAGCTAGTTCCTAGATCGATGCTGGCTGGCTCCTCTAGTGGAATCGATTTAAACTGAAAAAAAAGAAAACCATTGAACAGCTCCCGACAGCTCCCGTGGTCGATTGGCCATGGAGATTTGTTTTAAAATGCATTATCACCTTGAGCTAGCCCCGACTAGTTGCATGGCAGGTGTAGCATGTGGCACGCATGGATCATATGGCAGGTAATCGCTGCCTGCCGGACACACATCAGCCTAGCTACAATGTACAATACAACACACAGACACACGCGCAACCATCGTTTAACACTATCGCTAAACTTCGTCCTTCTTTCCCTTCTCCCCCTCGCGCTCCTTTTACCAACTTGGAATCGTCGTGAGGCATATCTTTTATGCCCTAAAGACCAAACCTGTTGAGAGATCTAGGGTTTGCCCAATAGTGCTTATGGCAGCATGGCTGCTGACTCTCGGCGGTCTATGGTTTTTCACATACTACTCTTAATGAGCATTGTTCAAAGAAATTTCGATTAACAACAGAGATCGAACCACGGCAACACCACACGGCAGATGACAACCATAACCAACGCACTAACCGCTTGACCACGCCGCCACACAGACAGAGAGAGGTCTGCCGTAGACATTCTAGCTTGGACATTTGTAGCGTCATCTGTCGGCCCGTAGTTGTATTGACCATTTTGGTCTATTGGAGTGTTCTTCCGCCCAACTAGTCTTTACTAGGTATCTGAAATCAGGCTTGAGCGGCCGATTTCTACACGACCCATGAAACATTTCAAATCGCTAAGTTTTAGCGTGGAGTGCTCATGATTGTGTCATACGGTGTAGTCAGGCACGCTTATTTGAAACTGCACCGTTGCGGAATAGGCTTTAATGTGACAAGTAAGTCGCCATTCGCAACAGGTAGTCCTGGCACAGACAGCCCACTCCGTCTCCGCCTCCGTCCTTAAAAATGTCCTGTTGTCCCCGCCGTCCTTAAAAATGCTTACGCTGGGTTCGACTTGCGCGTCATGTGCTCTACATTTATTTGTGCTTCTCCGAGGCGCCGTTCCGTTGCCTCGGCTTTCATCTCTGATTGTCACCGTTCTTCAGGCTCTTTTTTCTCTGGCCTGTCCGTCGGAATCAGATGGCAGCGGAGGCCGTTGTGATTGAGGCGTTTGTTGGTTGTCTGAATGATGAATCCAGCGTCCCGTCGCGCGCTGGCGAGTTGAAGACGTCGGCTGCTACCAAGCTGCCTACGTAGTGAACCTTTCACTGGTCAGGCAGTTATTTCGCGAAGCGGTATTCCGGTGTTCGTCTGGTGTTCGTCTGCTGCTTACATAGACGCTTGAGCTTGACAGTTGAATGAGTAAGCGTCTTCCTCGGGAGCCTTTTAACAGGTGTATGCTGGTAAATACTCCTCCCACCTTTGCGATATTGTCGTCATCTGCTCTTACCCTTAGATAAATAGCTGATATTCGGCCCGGCCAACAGATCGTAGGCCTGTGCTCAGCACGGCTTAATTGTAATGTACTATTTTACGCGCGGCTATATGGGAAGCTTTCGTCTGTCAGTATCTTTTTCACATCATCTTCAGGCAACTGGATGTTCAACATAGTTATCGCAATTTATAGGGGAAACTAGAGAGCTCCCAGCCCATTTTATTGCAGTATTGGCAGCACGTAGAGTTTCACAAACTCAACAAAGGAAAAGCATTTTAGCGTGTTGCCTTCCCAGCGATCGCAGTGTCTTCAAAAGTTATAATAATCCCGCATGGTTTCAGTCAAAACGTCTCTGATTAGTAGACATTTCCAATTTGTATTATATTCTCCCTTCAGGGTATGCCCATATTGGTCTTTCTTAGCGCTCACGATATGGTTGCGTTGAAACAGCATGCGAGATAATTGATTATCTCATTCTAAGACTTCTAACCTCACTAGACAAAATGATAACCAAGTCGGATGGCCGCCATGTTTTGTATCTTTTAGGGAACTACTGTGCGTTTTTTTCGTGCAGTCGTTGTTTTGAATCGGCTCCGGTTGCCTTCATAGTTGCTCTATAGATGACATTGCGCTAGTCGCAAGCCGCTAGTACACTGTAGCGCCCCGAATCATACATCAGCTTGCACCGTTAAATAATTGTCTGACCATAATTGGTTCCACCTGGCCACACCGTCTTCGGCGCTCACCGATACGTGACAGCCATCGGCCTACGACAGCCTCAGGTATAAGGGCGCAGGTGCGAAATAGGGCCATCTTCACGTTATTTACCTGAATGCTGAGGGTCTGACATTCAGCCCGTTGGCGTGTATGCATTGGACGTACTCGTCACACTGAGAAAGAGCCTTGAAAACGTAGTGGTAGGCTGCAGCTGCAGCCGTTGCTGTAGACAGAGCGAAACAAGCGCGAGTTAATCGTCGCAACAGAGGACTAGCAGCATCGTAACCTTTCATGGACATCGCTGCGAAGGCTGTCGTATCTGGCTCGAGATTGCGACCAACAGCTAATAGGTGAGCATCGGTAATAGCCCCGGGAACTTCTAGAATTGAAACACGAGAGTGTTGCACTACAGCGGAATATACAGCAAAAATAGTATGTTTGGAATAACAGCACTCTGTATCGGGGAATCAGCACGACGTAATCACAGAAAGGCGGGCTCGTTATAGCTATAGAGACAGACGGGATCAGAGAAAAATAATTGAGTATATTTATAAATATATACTAATATCGTATTTACGCGTTATATGAGTTATTCAATCTTTTCTTCTATATATATATATATATATATATATATATATATATATATATATATATAATATATATATATATATATATTTGTTTTCTCTTCTACATATACCTCTGTACTTCTTTAAGCCTTTCTGTTTGAATATTTAAGTTAAAGGTAACTAAACGTGGCGTCCATACCTAAGTGAATACTTTTTTGTATACGTTTCCGCTTGCTGAACTTGCACAAGCTCCGAGCTGGTGGTCGGCGGCTTAGGTCGAGAAGCGAGGCTCAAAAGTATTGAGAGCCACATAAGCCTATAAGAAGGAGATATACATGCATGCATAGAATTTATGCCCAAGTTTCTTGATATTTTCCCGCATACTGGAGCATTGGATGCAGATAAGGTTTTGGGTCCTGAGATGTAGATCGGCGGTGGCGGCCAGACGTCGTAGCATAGCCAACGACAACGACGTAACAGTTGCCACGTCAGTCGGTCATGCGGTACTCTACGCCCCCTCCCCACCCCCCTTCGGCTGCCCGGTCGTGGGCGGGGGGGCACGAAAAAGGTCTTTCCTTCGTTTCGAGATTCGCCCCAACCCGGCCCTATTCCGCGCTGATGATCCCACACATGCTGCCTATATTTTCATGCAGCGGAAGGCAAAGTGCATTTGCAGCTTTATGCAGAGGTAAACAGAACGAGGAGATGTTTACCGCCTTTTGCACCGAAGCAACGCGTGGCCCAGTTTACCTACCCTCCAAAGGTGAGGAAGACGACACGAAGGGATTTTTTCACTCGGTCGAGAGCCGAGTCTGCCGATGGCGATGACGCTGAGACACAGGTTGAAATCGCAACTTGGGATTTTAACTGATTGACAATTCATGTGCTGCCTACATTGCACATTTTAAATCAAACATAATCATCGAGTCTGCGCCTTGTTCTGCATCTTCTTTCGGCTTTTCATCTGGCCGTTTTTCACCTCACGCTGAATAGCAGATATGTGTGCATACAGGCAAATGTTCGCTGCGCGCTGCAAAAATCTCTTCGTATTCCTCTTCTTCCCCTAATTCTCGCCTCTCCGTATTCAAATAGACGACAGTCAGCACTGCCAGTCCGACTGTCTAGGGACGACCCTCTTTCTAAGTTGCATCTCGATGTAGTCATGGTTAAATTTATTTATATAATTTCTCTATGTTAGCACTTTGGAGTGGACAATTGTCTCCGCGCGAACGTGTGATCACGGGTTCTCTAACCCAGGGTTAGCCCAGTTTAACAATGTGCCCCGAACAGACGCTGCGTTTCCTCGTTGAATGTCGAGCGACAGCCTCTGACGCAAGAATTCGGATGCCCTCGAGTCTCCTGTCGAAAGATTAAGGCTTTTACCGACCCGCTGAATCAGCTTGAGCGTAAGGGGGCCTGCAGCTCCCATAGTCTCGAACGCCAACGGACAAAATTCGTGCGGATAATCGACGCTTGAATATTTTCTGCATTTGTTAGTCTCAGCTAACCTGGAGGCATGACCTGCTCGGTCCGCACCTGCACCGACCATCGAAGGGGCTAATGAGTCGGTTACAGTTGCGTCCCAAACAAGCATGCGGCCACGCTCAAACGGCGTCAAAGTCAGACTGTCAGGTCTTTTTCCATCATCCCTCGAAAGACCCGGGGGCTCTAGAACGCACGGAAAGCCGGCGGACCTAAGTGCGCGGCTAAAGGTGTCATTTAAAGCGGAGTGACGCGCTCGTCGGCCTGCACTCAACGCGCATGACAGGCCATGATGGGCCAAGGCGTCCACGAAATCACCACAACGACATCGGTGGGGCACGACTAGGTCAACACCAAGCCGCAGCCCTGCGCTTATACGCGTCGTCTCGTCGTCTAACAGAGTCCCAATTCGCGGGCAGGGTAGGGCCTGTAACCAAGCCCCAGCCCCTTGACTACTAACAGCTCGTAGCCTGGCTCTATCAGCAACAGAAGGTGTAGTCATGGTTATTGCAAAGTCCATGGCTGATCTTGGAAGGGCCGACTTAGTTAATTGATGAACCGCACAAATTATTCAACCGCTGCAGCCGTGTATAACCCTCTGTTTCATTTACATTGAAATATATATATATATATATATATATATATATATATATATATAAATATATATATACATATCGGGAGTTCGTCACAAATATAATGACCAAATTAAACATTAAAAATGAGTTTATTTTAATACATATTTAATGTGATTTCTGAACGAAATGGCAATAAAATAGAATTTCGATGAGGTGGTGCAAGTTTGAATGTTAATATATATTCCGCCAATGGTCGTGGTAATATTCGCGTACACTCTGATCTTCGAACAGCCCTACAGGAAAGTCCAATGGCGTTAAATTGATCTTGAAAGCCAGTGAATGTTCTCGTTACGCGAGGTTACCCGTCCGAGAACTTCATTCTTAAAAGCTAAATTGTCTCGCCGACTGTGCGCCACCATCTTGTTGAAATACAAGCTCACTCGCATCAATTCTGTTCAAATTCGGCCAAAGAAATAACAATTGTACTGCAATTACGGTCGCCATTCACCGTGCAGTAAACAAATATGGTTCAATGATTTATCTGGGTCAGAGGCCGCACCAGAGTCTGACATAAGATCTCTCGTCATCGTAGGATCGCGCTGCATTATCTCGTAAACCCAACTGGCAAAGTTTACTCGCTCTGGATAGACCCTAGGCTTCAGCTCTTACGTTGCGCCTAAAATCCTATGTGAAAATATCGTTAAACCCGACCTCAAATGCACGTATGAGGAGTGCCTCAGTTACTCAGTTGTTGGACACGGCGCTGTGGTCCATCGTGGCCATCTACGGCTTACCACATTACGTACTGTGGAATTTTTGCACAAATTCACGAACGGTTTTCTCACACGGCTGGTTATGTTAACGGTTAATTCCACCAAGAGCTCGCCCGCGTGCTTATACAGAGTTTCGATTATACTTTTTCAATCTCTACGCGTTTCTCCGTTGAGTAACACGCTCTGTCTATCATCTACCCTGTTCTAACAGAGCTCTCGTCCTAACCTATTCGTACTAAAGAAAAGCTTATTTTTTGGAAGCAGCGCTTCGTTTCTTTCTCCGTTTTCTGACTACATTTAACATAGGGAGAGAGAGAGAGGGGAGAGAAAGGGGGGAAGAGAGATATTGCGACCGTCTATCTCACGTGGCTGTGATGGCCTGCCTCTGGTATCCACTGCAGTGTTGCTACGCGCCCTTCTAGCGTGCTGGATATGACCTCTCGATAAATACGGCAGAGACCTCAATGCAATGGTGGTAGTGCTGCTGCTGCTGACGATGACGATGATGATGTGACGGTCTTTCTATTTCTGCGTCTCTCTCTCTCTCTCTCGCCCTCTCGTTCTTCTTCCCTTCTAACTAGCCCAATCAATAGCTAAACAACTGCTGCTATTTACTGGTTTTGTGCTGCTTGCTACGCTATTCAGTATCTGTCCGGCCGACCAATAGTAACTGAACCAACGACGACCAGACAAGAAGAAGAAGATCAGCCGATAGGTGGGCAGGAAGACAGACGAGGAGATGACAAAACAGAGAGATACCAAAAGAGAGAGATCTGGCGAGAATGCGAGTTCGAGAGGCAGACGGGGAGATACGAGCCGTTGCTGCGTTAGAGCCCAACACGAAACGAGAGGGGCTGCTTCTGCATCTGCGATAGATGGAGCCGCAGACGTTGTTGGGAGGGGGGGGCTTCTGGGCCCGTAGTCGCTACTGTGGGTAAACACGATACCCCATCATCATGCTGCTGCCATCCAAACACCTTGACTCGCAGGTTCCGTCTCTCTCTCTCTCTCTCTATATATATATATATATATACCTCCTTTCTCTGTTTCCCACTCCTTCTCTCTTCACCTTTTCACTATAGCGCTATATCTCGCTAGCACAACCTGTCCTTCGGCAGGCTGGAGGCAAAGACACAAGCACACACATACGAGAACGATTGATGTGATGGAGCAGGCCGACTCCGCCCGACCCCCCCTCACCCGCCGCAGCCACGCAGTTCGAGACTGGCCGTCGTCGATTTAGTACACCGTGGTGCGTCGTGCCGATGTACTCGTAGTAGCAGCCCGTCATGCAGTCAATAGCATCGGCGTCGTGCCGATGTCGTTATACCCCGGTCCAGTACGTAGCCGCCATAGTCGACGTTACGTTCGCCGAGGCTCCTCGCTGCTTCTCGGCGAATAGAACTCGCCCTGGCACGGTCCGGCCCGCCTCTGACACGGCCCATACATCGTGGCGCTCCGACCTATACAGACAGCAGAGTGCGGTAATTCACATCAGCGACAACAACACTAACAATAACAACAACAACTACAACAAACGCAACAACAACAGCAACAAAAGCAACAACAACAGCAACAACGGGGAGCATTTCTATAGCCGACAGGCACGCGGCGAGTGAAAGATGGTTGGTTGCACGCTCCTGGTGTGCAACCGGAGAACTACTAAAACTGGACAGGACTAGCTCCGGTAGGATCAAAAACGTATGTAGCATATTTGAGTTCATGATTTTGCCAGATGTAATTCGCGATCAAATAGACAGCACCGGCAACAGCAGTATCGCACACATTCCACATGAAAATAACGACGATTTCAGGCGACGGAGTACCCAAGAACCGCCCCCTCCACTCGGTGAAGCCGTGCTAGCTGTTAATTATAACTAGACTAGAATGCGTCACCATAATACCAGACAGCCAAACTTGGCAAGCATAAACGCTTTTTATTTGTGCACGCCTGTGCGGCCTATAAGTGAAGGTCAATCACGACTAGCTTCCAGTAGGTCACGGGAAACGCAAAGTATAATAAAACGAAAAGCACCAAGACAATACACTGGTTAAAGAAAAAAATCATGTCTGTACGTACTCAAGCATGTATGCAATCTTTTGCATGTATTGATCGACCGTGTTTGTTTGTTTTTATGTATTTGTTTATCAAAGTGTTGCCAGCCGGTAAATGTACAGATTATACTTCTTATATATTTATCAGTTTCTCCAGGCGCCTCTTCCTGGAAAGCATGTCAAAAATCATTCTCGCTTTTGAATCGCTCGATTCGAAGAATCATTGCGCTGAACTACCAAAGTCATTCGCTGCCATAGAAATGCTAAGGATCGTTTAGTCTAGTGTTTTTTCTTCACAGACATGTGTCAGCTTGAGGTACAAACCTATTAGGGAAATATTAAAACACGCCTCCGCACATCGAAGTAGTGCTGACTTAAGTTGTTGAAGGTTTGGTTCAGGTGTCTTGACGGCTGGACTTGCTTTCAAGAGCTACGTAGCCAAGCGAATGGCAAAAGCAAGAAGCCGAAGAACGAAGCAGAAGAAAGCTGCTTAGGCGCTAATCTGAAGCAGGCAAGCGCGCATATGCAAGAGATGAGACGCCATGCGGCGGACGAGGCTAGGAGCTCCTTAAGGAAAGACCACGGCACACGGTGGCTTAGGCGGCTAACGCACCGTTTGAAACGGGGCGTTGCCATGGCAACCACGGTTAGCAAAACAATCGCTAGTTTAAGCCCCGGCCGTGCTGGTTAAATTTGTTGGACGTGGTTATCATTGCCCTGCTGAACATACCTCTGGAGGAGAAAGCCTACATAATTCCAGTACGAGAACGCGATGACGATAGATGCATTTAGACGATATCGTGCCACAGGCAACTTGGCCCATTACGAGCGTCTAAAATGTGGTTGTAAGAGCGTTAAAAACCGAAAAAATGCCGAGCAAGATGGCTTAGTGGCAAAAGCTTTTGCCTTGCATTCGGGAGGCCAGGGTTCGAGACCCAGACCGGCCAATCCTAAATAGGTTTTCATGGTTCCCAATTTAAACAAGGTGAATGCTGAAGTGGATTAAAAATTGACCATGATCGAAAAAAAAACGGGGAGCACAGATGTCTCAATAAAAAGAGATGGTGCATTACCATCCAATCCCCTAAAAAAAATATATGGACCACACACCGAGCAAGATGGCTTAGTGGCAAAAAGCCTGCCTTGCGTTCGGAAGGACTGAATCGAGACCCAGATCGGCCACTCTTAAATTGGTTTGCATGGTTTCCAATTTAGACAAGGTAAATGCCGGAGTGGACTAAACATTAGCCATTGCATGAAAAAACCGTACACGGACATTAGCCGTACGAAAAAAAAAATCTGAATGTCTGTCAGTGAAGGTCGTGGTAACGCTTTGTATTTTACCGTACGTCATCGCGGATTTGAAGAAGCATCACCCCTCAGAGGTAGGAGTAAAAGACGTTTTTAAAGTCAATTTTAAAAACCGTGCACGCGGGCATTATCTGGGCTTTTGGATTTGGCGAGAGCAACTATGACCCTCTTTTCAGCGTTGTTGCCTACGGCGGGCGATTTATGCGTGCTGTGGGTATCATCACGCGCCAATAAAAAGTCAGTCAGATGTGTAAACTCCCGACAGTAACATTCCCGAGGTCCCTTTTGTGGACATGAAAGGCAGGGTATAAGATATAGATTATGTGGCAACGAATACTTATTGTCACATTGTCGTGGCCCATTCGATGGCAGTTAAGGCTATTCTTGTACGGAGAAGGTGTTCTGCACACCGCCGTGACGGAGAAGATGTTCTGCACACTGCCGTACGGAGAAGGTATTCTGCACACTGCCGCGTGCCACGAGCCGGGCCGATCGGTTAATGCCCCGGATCTAGTCACCCCGGTGGTACCGATCGGGACGCCTGCTGCCTTGGCTTAATAGGCACCAGCGGCATGCCATATGCCAACGCGTGGCGGCGGGAGCGTAAGTATCTCTCTTTATCGATGCCTGAACTATATCGATGTTACCGACTACCAGTGCAGCTCCTTAAAACGCATCAACCGTGGTACAGCCGCGGTAGGGTTGGTTTCGGCGACCGGGAGCCTGGGGTGTTGTTGTCGGCGTCGACCGCCGTTGAAACGCGAACAGCTAGCGGCGAAGGCAGAAATAAGAAAAGTAGCGACAGTTATGGCCTCGTCAGAGGTCATAGCTGTTGTTCGACTTGTCGTTGGATGCGCCTGAGGAAAATTTTCGTTACCAACCTCTCTCTTCTCGTCTAAAGATGGATTTTATAGCGATGGTTCTCAAGTCATCGGTGGTTTCTGTCTAGGCGATTAGCCAGGCTCCAAATAGCACGTCTCGGATGCCTTCAGACACCGCCCTGATTTTTGCTAGAGCACAGAAGAGACGCGGCCGATAAACAACAACTTGTTGAGCGTGAGAAGATGGGTGGGCTGTATGGCATTCTCGGCCATGCCCTTGCGGAACCTCTGCAGTTAGAACATTATCTTGTCAGGGGTGCATGCCGAGATAAAGGTGTCTTCGGGCAGGGGCAGATCCCCAAGGCTTTCGTCGGGGTGGGCAAGAGGATGCTTGTTGAGTATCTCCTAAAATACTCTGGCTGCTCACTCCGACCTTGCCGCAGCCACGCAGTGCGGCACTGGCCATTGTCAATCTAGCATTCAATGCGCCGTGCCGATATCGTAGCACCAGCCCAGCACGCAGTCAATAACATTGGCGTCATCCATGTCAGTATATCTTGATCCAGTATGTAGCCGCGTCAACGTTACCTTTGCCGAAGCTTCTCATTTCTTTATGTCTAAAAACGTTTGCAGGCTGTCACTCAGCCAAAACTTAACGTCCACGGGTTGGCTTTCGCATTGCTTCGTAGGAACGACCCCACAAATACAAATGTATAACCGTGAGGATCGAATCCATGCACCTATGCGTCTCCTCTGGACCCGAGACGCAGTATTATTATTATTATTATTATTTGTATTAGCATTTTTTAGGGTCTTTATTATTACTAATATTACGCAACCAGAATGCGTCGCCATAATACTACTCAGCCAAACGTGGCAAGCAGAGATGTTTTTATTTGTATACGCCTGTGCTGCCTACAGCTGGAGATCAAGCACCATCTGCATGCAGTAGATTACCGGAAACGCAAAGCATAATAGAACGGAAGGCACTTTTGCGTCGATGCAGAGTTAGACCATATGGTGCTCAAAGAAGAATCATGACTGTGAGCATGTATGTACACAATATTTTGCGTATATCGGGCAACAACAAACCTACGGTAGGAGCGCATGTATTACGACATGTAATACCCAGGATACAGGGCCAATAACAAGAATAACAGAGAAAGAGCGCGTCTTTTACTTGCGTACCGTTTTTTTTTTCAGCCAACTGCCGATCTCAGAGGACCACGTGGACAAGACGTACAAGTGCCCTCACTTCCTGAGCATGTTTTAGTGGTCCCAAAGGTGGGGCAACTATAAAACCATTTCTCCCCTGTCATAGATCCAAATCACTGTTTTTCTTAAAAAGTGGCGCTAGAAGTGCAACTATAAAATAGTTCTTTTTAGTTTCAGTTTTAACGGCCATGCATATCTGGTAACAATCAAGTCAATAATCTAAGTAACTAACGTCTGTCCGCCGTCGTCTAAAATACAGCTGATAATGAAACCTAACTTGTAAGCGTGTTTTGAATGTAAATGCGGTTATAAACGCGCCTATGATTGAATAAGTGGTATTAGTTAAAGTTAGATAAGCAACTAGAGGAAAGCGCCGGCTTTAAATTAAATAAACCACGGGAGGCGACTAGCTGTCGCAGCCCTCCCTAGAAGTACTGGCTTTGGTGCTACCGGCGCTTTTTGATTAAGACTACTGAAGTTTATGCGTATCGGGCACTTAGAGGCAAATAATTTCTGTGTTCTCCTCTTTTAAGCAGGTTATTTTACTGGTAAAAAATAAGTGGCCGCCTACTTGTTATTTTAAACGTCTTGACATCATTTTCAGGACTACACAAATAAAATTTAGCGTTGGAAACTCGTAAGTAATTGTAAATGTCTAAATAGTGCTGACGCCGCTTATGGGCACCGCTTATGGGACAGTAGGACATTGAGTATGCATATAACATTGACACTGATACACTTGTTAGCTACTCTCGACATGCTATTCGAGAGAAACGTTGCAAGAGAGAGACAGTAATATAAACACTGCAGTGATCTGTTTGCAAGGTCTAGGCAGGCAGACAAGTGATGATAGCTATGAACTATGTATTTGGTATAAACGTAGCGATTGTCGCATGCAAGACCAGACCAAAGGCACTGAAGATATTCAGATCTCCAATTTCTCGTTGGACTTGTGCGACTTTCTTTTGCCATTCCGAGATAAAACTATCGAATGATACGCCGCATCTTCAACCTCAATCGACTCGGGCACGGTTTTACCTGGATTGACGTTGCCAACATTAGACGTTTCTACTCATGCTACTGCAGCCCCAACGTGGGGCTCCGCTAAGGCTAGCCAGAGGTGACTCTCAGTTCTCGAATAGATGACGGCCGAAGATCTTATAGTTCTTAACACTGGTGCTTTTACTTTCCACAGATGTAGGCGCATCTCGTGCATCGACCTAACAATTACGCACTAAACAGAGGCCCACCGGATTTTAAACTAGACAGTTCTACAGGACGAATAGTCCCTCAGCGACTAATACTTTATCAAATTTGACGTGGCTACCATTCAGCTAGCTACGCCATCTTCCCCGCTGCGTCCGCCGCCAGACGCCAGGAAGCCGACGAGCTCTGGGGGCCTCTAAGAAGGCTCATTGGATCAGAGGGCCCACTTAAAACTACGGCGGGCCTGCAGAAGCTCCTGAGAGAAGCGTGCAGAGGACCTTCAGGTCACGCCATCTACCAAAGACGCCACCGCCCTGTCACACCTAAACATTGGTGGCCGGGGATTGAGGGACTGCATCCAGGCACGACGCCTCCTCACTAAGAGGCAGCTCTGCACCACAAGGCCGAGTACAAAAGGCTGCTGGCCTCCCTTCGGAGGGAAATCTCCAGGAGCAAGGAGCGCTCACGGAAGGCCTTTCTTAAAGAGCTGGAGGACGATCCCTGGGGCCGCCCATACAGGCTGGTACGGGGATACCCCGCCCTAAAGAAGAGGGAAAACCTAACGCCCGAAACCACCAAAGAAGCGATTTCAACGCTGTTTTTACAGCACCCTTCTCTTGATTGCGGCCCCTATTAGAGGGACCAGGGGCTGAAGAACTTTCGGCAGTAACATTGCAGGAGGTATACGATACGTCAGAACGCCTTAAGCCGGAAAAGGCACCGTTTCAGACGGTATCATCATTTCTGCAGCTAATCTACAGACGAACGAACTGAACACTTTCATTATAGCACCATCATTTCAAATGTATTTCAACAAAGAATGAACTATAGTGGGCGTAGCGTGTTTTCAGTTTTTTTATGGCTATTGGAGAAATTCCCGAAGCTGCCAGGTGTTTATGCAGGTTATCGTTTTTTAGCGATGGGTCTTGACCTGACACAAATATACGTTCGGAGTGCAGTCGAACCGAAACACTAGCCAAAGTCTGTGGGCCTCAATCATTACGATGCTGTTTACTTCGGTTCTCTTTGTTTGTGGGGTTACTGCTCACTTTGCTCCGCGAGACTGGGTTTGTCGTGAACTGCAATCGGCCCCTCGATTGAGATCTGCTGAGAGATCTCCTTGGAGAGCGGCTCATGTCACGCCGTGACATCCTGTTACGTCGCGGTTTCCTCAACCGATTGCCCAGCAGTTGGCTAGGTTCGACAGACACATTACGGCAAGTCTCAAGAAGTCTATCAATTTTCTCTTCAAGCTGGCAATTCTTATCGAGCATCAAAGCATTCTTTGAAGTCAGTGTATTTACAGCAGATTGCAGTTTCTTGACTTGTATCATTAGCGACTTGACCAGATCTATGACGTCCGTATCTTCACTACCATCCATCTTATCACCATCCGTGCCTGGAGGAGGGTCGCACGAATCACACTTGATATTAGTTTTTACAATATGTTTTTTGGTATCGGCATACGAAATGGACGTACACTTATGCAGACGGACCCATAGAGTATATATCGTTCATGGAATACACGACACGTTACCTACGGGTCGCGCGCAGTCCGGGCAATCCTGCTGGGAACACCGTTGCCGCTTTCTGCTATTCGGCACAGGTACACCCATTGCACGATCAGCATCCGCCTTTCCGTGCTTTGTTATAGAGATGATTATCTGTACGATGTATCAGCTGAGAGAATCCATATTTGCATAAAATAATTTGGCTGTTGTGATCCAATACGCAGGCGGTATAATTACGACGCAGTAGATTCACACCGGGGACTGCTTGACAGATCCAATATCCGAGTTTTACCGACGTCGTAGACTCACACAAGTTCTAATGCCTGTGCCTTAACTCAAAACTGCACAACCGTGTTTGAAGTCAGAGAACGAACAGGCACAACTAGAACTGTGGCCACAACTTCAAATACACGCACTTTTCGCAGACCGGAGCGATATTGTTCGATGTACTGAACTTAGTAGAGAATGTCGCACAGTTAGACACTAGCTAAGACGGGGTAGATTCTTCGAGATGTATACAATCTACAAGAGCTGAAATAAACACGACCTCTCTCTTGAACACTAAACGACGGAATTTACAAATTTAAATTCCCTTTTTCCTGATTTGAAACACGTCACCTTTGATCAAACGGCCGCCCGTTCAAAATTTTATGGCTACTGTCTTTTTCCCAATTAACAGTAAAGCCCTTTTTATTCATGAATGTAACTAGTCGATCCAATTCTTGGGTCACTCTGAAAAGGCTGCAATTAAAGATTACTACATCATCTGCGTACAGCAAAATTTTGGCCCACTCTCGGGTCCATCTCGTCCTTATCCGTTCTGGCAACCCACCCAGAAATACAGAAAACAGTAGTCGACTTGGAACATGAGGAAGATGTCGTTGCACAATCTGCGCTTCTGTTCTGTTGAGTAGGTCCGGCGCTATCAGCGTCGGTGTGAAAATGGCTAACGGGGCACGCACCAGTCCTCCCAGAATGCTCGGGATAACTTCCTAAATGGTCCTAGCCACCGTTTGCGCGATGACATCTTTCAATATCGGCACAATCGTTGAAATCACCTGTTGCACTATATCCTCCACTTTCAGCTGCGGCACGTGCTGCTCACTCAAATTATTTCCGACGGTCTCAAATGGGGCGCTTGTTACTGCTGGATCCTTTGGCGGTTCGTGTCTTTGAGGGTCGCCTCGTTGACTTTGATCTCGTCTTTTACTACCGAGGACCAAGTGCGCCTTGAGAAGTTATCAGATGTCGGTATGTGGCCCACGGGTGTTCAATGGTACCAACGGGGCATCCAAGCGCTTCCCAATGCTATTTTGGTACGATATTTGTAATAATTCCATGCGCTTTAGTCTATGTGGACATGAGCCCCAGGTGGCTTCGTGTTTTCCTAAACACTAACGGCACCGAGCCTGGGCTTTGCAGTCCTTTCTCAGGTGCTTCGTAGAGCCACACTCTCTGCATCTCGGATTAAGAAGTTTGCAGATGGTTGCAAAATGTTCCATGCTGTAAGACTTGAAACATTGCATGGGTTTCCGATATAAGACGACAACGTGCCGTTTCAACCCTAACCGAACCTCAGCTGGGAAATCTCCACCTGCGAATGTCAAAATAACTGTTTGGAGGTCGATACAATATTTATCTTCGGGAATTTAGTTTTTACGCGTATTGTTTTGGAAACTCCAAAAGGCTCTAGAGCAGCCAGGATTGTAGCTTTCGATATTGAGGGATGCACAACATAAATTTTACCCTTCACTGTACATCGCCCTCCACTGGTCCTCGCGGATACCTTTACGTTGGCTAACTCCCGAAGCGATAGTAGCGTGGCTCTATCTTGCTCAGCCTTAACCACGATTACAAGCCTTCTGCTTTTTGTAAAACGTGGTTCTTCCATCTTTCCTTTGACGTGCTTAGCGATAAAATCTCATACATCGTTGAAATGTAGCTCCAAGGAATTGTCGTTCGGTAAAAACATTACTGCTACTTTCTTTTCTGCTACGATCTTTGGCGCACGAGCTCGCCTAAACCGGGTCACCGTGATAAACTCCGATTCGTCTGGAACGTTTTTTACCGTCACGGCCGTCCTCGGTTGGCTCACTAGTGACTTCCATGATCGCAGAGTGAGCTACTGGGTGTGAGATACGCATATCTTTGCTGCGAGTGTCTTCCACCGGACTTGATTCAGCGCGCTTTCCGCATCCCGTCTGCGGACGGTGGGCCAGACCGCCCGCACCGTTGATTGGTGCAACAACAATGCGTCCATCCGCCTCCCCGTCCACATGCACGTACGCAGGTACGTCACGTTGCACCTATTCTGTTGGTGTTCGTTGCACCGGCATGGCTACAATCAAAGTGCCCTTTGTTTGCCATGCTCGCGCAAGCCAGACTGAAGTTTTGGTTCGATTAATAATAATGGTACTGGCATCCGGGGAGAGGGGGGGGGCTAGTGATAACAGCGGCGTCGATAATGAGAGTACTGATGATGACTGGTGATGGTGAAATGACTGTAGGTGATACGAAGAGAGAGCCAAACGTTGATAATGCTGCTGATGATGATGAGTATTGATACGGCCGGTACTACAATGATGATAATGACGACGGATGGGGTGGCTCCAATGAAACTTACGGAAGAAGTGGGGATGTTAGAAGAGACAAAGTTGGCAACTATGATGATGATGTTGAAGACAAGAGAAAGTGATAAAGGCGGTGACAACAGATGGAGACGATTCCGGTGGAGGTGAGTGGTGATGAGTACACTTTAAGTAGACACTGCCTCTAAATAATTAGTTCTGCTGCACACTATAGATTTTCACGCGAATCGAATCTTATAAACGCACAGATGTCATGCTCACTGATGCTTATAAATTCCCACAAAAAAATAATCAATTTGGCGGTACTTTCCAAGAGACACACACGAAGGCGTCCGCACTGTTTGGAAACAGCTGTTCACATATATATATATATATATATATATATATATGTGTTCCAGAAAGTTCTCCCGGTGGTGAGCTTCACTGAAAACCACATGATAAACACCCGCACTCGACATGGTCGAAGCAACGCACCAGGCCCAAGATCGTTACGAAAGCAGGGTCGCATGCTTAGAAGACCATAGAGTGTGTCTGTATGTATTTATACCCAGATTTGATGTTTCCGTGTTCGGCAGTGTGACCTGATGATCCACCCTCGGCACTCCGTTAGGTTTCCGTCGGGACAACGCTATGCGCTAACGGACGACGCCAAGCGTAAGTAGGTGACTAATTAATCACACAGACAATTGTGCTCGACTACCACCGCCACCTCCAGGACCACTACAATGTCGAGCGTATGGGAGAAGATAGCATAGCTGATTAACCAACCGTAATCAGCTAGACTACTTAGTCGAGGCGTTAATGATAACGCGTCAGAGACAGACAGACGTTACACAGGCTCTGCATAGCTTGTCCCTTCCGTGAATGCCAAACATGTTCATATAGTTTATAAAGGTGAGAATAAAGCTCTTCGTGGTTATCAGTTACTTAGTGTGCAATAATCAAACGCAACGCAGCGATGCTCTTTCTCTACTATATATCTACACTTTTTTAAAAATAAAGTTTAGTTAGTTTTAAAAAATAACGAAATTATAAAGCGGGCTCCAACGACGCTATTTGCACACCAGCAGCACACATAATCGCCGTACTTACAAGGAATCTCGCCAATTTTTTGCTGTCTGGCCCAAGAGTTCAGATCGACAGGAGAAAATAGAAGTTTGTCGGCAGAGTTTGGCTAAAGCCGGATATTGAAAAAAAGGCAACGACGATGCCACTACAAAAATATGCGTTGGGTTCCGACTTGGTACTCTGCTCGTTCATCGTGAGGATGCTGTGGAGCCGGTGGGCATTAGAGCTCACTACGCTCTACCATGTGCCTTCAATGAAGGCCGTCGATTACGCCACGCGACCTATAACGACACACTAGCAAGGGCACTGAAGACGACAGGCTACCCAAGCACGTTGCAACCCACTGGACTAACCACAAACGACGCCAAGCATCCCGACGGGATGACTCTCGACCCATTTGAACGGCAATCCCTGCAGAAAACGCGAGCTGCCCACGTCCAGTGGGGCAACGCAATCTCAATTCTAGGATTGCTTACAGAATAGTGCAGACCAGGCTTATTCTAGGTTGAAGGTAAACACGTTCACTTTGACAAAATTGAAGATGAATACATAAGTTAGCCATAATATAGTACTATTGCTAGTACTAAAATAGGCAACGACCAAGGAGCTATTTTTATCTAAAACAAATCCAAATTTTCCGTGTAGTGTGTCAAATATTCGTCTATATGCATAGTTGTTTTCATAAGAAGAGATACAATTTTATTAAACATTATACCCAGTTTTCAGCAAGGGCAACTAAACTACGATAAGATGATGTCGTTCTCATCCCTTTGATGCGCTTATTTCTTATTAGGAATGTACCTGAAACAATCTTGGCAAATCACAATGCAGCGCCCATACTTTTTACATATTTAGGAATTTTGTTTTGTGCATACCCTGCAAGAATTTTGAAGACATCGACGAGTGATCCGTACACAAAAGGCGCATAATAGTATATATTGATGTCATACATCTCGTGAGGCATTCTGTTTCGGACGAGGAGACTGCAAGGCAACGCAGCGAGCTGGTCAAGGATATCACCATAAGAGAAGTCCTGCAAGCTTTGAAGGGGCTGTGCTCTAATAAGGCATCTGGACCGAACGGTATTCGGAATGGATACCTGAAAGGATCGCTCTGTTCACGCTATGTTATACAGCCTTATTCAACGTATGCCTTAACATTGGGCTTCTCCCTCTTCAGTGGCAAAATGTTACGCTACTGGTGATCCCGAAAAGCAAAGGCGACCTATCTCGCCCGTCGGCCTGGCGGGTCGTTGCTAAGAGAAGCGTATGCTACAAAGTAATAACGAGAAGGTTAACCGACTTCCTAAAGGGCACAAACGTCATCCTTGACAAACAACATGGCGTTAGAAAGGGTCGCTTGACAACAACAGTGCGCGGGATTCTGTTGAAGGATGCTAAGAAGACCCTCCCTAGACAAGGGCAATCCTTGTACGCTCCTCCTCTCTGAGCTCCTGAAAGCCCATTCAAAGCAAATACAAGGATCAGAAGACTTCGTCACGGTGCTACTGTATGCAGACGATTTAGCTATTTATGGGAGGAGTCGGTTCCAAGTTCAACAGGCTCTAGCAAAGCTCCACACAGCTTTCATGGGCTTTGGGCTTACAATTATACTTGTTAAAACGGAAGCACTTAAGTTCCAAAAAAGGGAGCATAATTACAGGGGACGATACTCTCCACATTGAAAGCTACCCTCCCGCCTACAACAACTTCTCCTACTTGGGACTAACACTGCCTTTCAACAGGGCTCTAATAGCGGCAAACGTCTATTAAATGCCCATAGCGCCTATCCCTCGCGACAGCCATCTGTTTCTTTGACTTGAAGGTCTCTCCGGTCGCCACTTATGGAATTGAGGGACCGTACCGCACCAACCGACATGTGATAACACGATACACTGCTCATGGTTTACACCACTCCCTATGCGGACGGTCTAAGTATCATGATGAGTATGACAACAGTGTCTGTTGCCGCTGTGGGAAGGTCTGCACTATACAACATGCTACAGAGTGCCCTTTTGTGAAATCATTGAATGAATTAGTCCGCTTATGAGGGCTTTTTATCCAAATATATTGGGAGTGGACTCGTACCACTTTAAGGATTATCATGTAATTGATATATCACTTTAATTGATTTATTTTACCTGTAATATGTCATTGATATGCTACTCAACATGAGTGAATAAATATGATGAATTATTAAATGTTTGTATCACATATAAAATATAAAGGCTTGAAGAGTTTAGTCATGAAAATAAGATGTAGCATTTGCTGTCGCTGCTGTACTCTAGAGTAGTCTACTACCACTCTGCAAACCTAAACGAGATAATCTATTTTCAGATACACGTTGTGTAGTATCTGATGTTCCTTGTCGCCACAATCTGTCCACATTCCAAGACCAATGCAGCAGAGGCCGGCTAATTGACAAAAAAAAAAACAGGCAAAGCGTAAGCTGGCGTACATAAGGGACGACTAGCATACAACTAGATCTAGAAGTGTTGTAATGTCAATGGTAGTGCACTCTAACAAGGGACTATTGCTTACGCTACACGAGAGCAGAGAACCAACAAAAGCTAAGTACCTGTGCGTATGATTGTAAATAATTAAGCGCCTCGCCAACCCAATAAGCGTCTAACTTGCCTATTTCTAGGCTGAGGGAACGACTGTGCTCTCTTCTCAGCCGGCTAGCCTCCGCAGCTGGCCGAGGTGGCTATCTCCTGATGTCCAGGACCGAAAGGAAATATCCTGCCGAATAGGATTGACAGCCCATTTGAACCTGCAAGTGATGTATCCGCAACAACATGGCCGCCAATTAATTAATAAAAAAATTAATACAATATAGCATAGTATAATTGCACTCTTATCGTCACATAGAAAAGTATATGTGCATTGTGCATAGTGTACGTATCACATGAAAATACATCCTTGAAAGGTAATGCTTCACAAGGAACCAAATAATTATTTTACAGTTATTCGAAATTTTCTAGTATGAGAGGGTTCCACTAGCCGGCAGGTAGAACTGCCGGCTACTGAAACTTTCTTATACAATTGATATGCAGTTCCCTCCGCTGGTATGTCTCCTAAAAGAGTGCAATGTCCACCGACGTAAGCATGTCAACTGGCGAAAGGGCTATTGCTCATCTCAGTCCCTCATAGTTCCAAAGAAGCAGCCGCAAAGACCTGGTTGTCTCTGCATCTCTGGATAGTTAGCATCTCTGGATCTGTTCAGTAACTTGCGACGAGCCGCACCGCCAGGCGCAATAAAGCATTTCATAAACATTTTCTCATAGGGAACACCACCTGCCCAACGACGAAACAAGACACTTTTGGGCCAGAATTCACTCTTGTTGCAGTTCGTCGTCGTAGTTGCCGTCTCTCAGCACTACACAGAACCCGGCATCATTCTTCCCCTGCATCCGCATTTGAAATACCGCTTCCACAGAACTGCGCTTGTCAACGAGCCATGCGTGTAGATTGACAGCTGGCGTTTTGGCCGCTAGCCATGCTACTCTCAGCGTGCTGAACCTGCCTGGCCCAGCATACACTTCGAGATCTCACACTCCATTAGTTGCGCTGCCTTTCTGCATACGAAGCTTTGTTTTTGTCGCTTCTCTTCCTTTTCCGTGGGACGGTAACAAAACGATTGTCGTCCTTCGCGTCGTTCCTCGCCTCTGCGGTAGCCTCTGTTGGCGATGCTGCGGCCGCCGCCTTTTGCCCAGCCGTTGGCGTGTCGTCATCCATAGGCTCATTTGCTTCGAAGGTAGTGGCGGTGTTTTTGTTGCCACCGTCGCCGCTACCGCTGCTGTTAAGCTCAGCTGCTGTAGCACTGCGCCTGGCACCGAAGAGGCTGTCCTTGCCGTTCACTCCGGTTGCGCTGTCACATGTCGGCTTTGTTGATACAAACAGACCTCCACCTTCCCTCAGCCGTGCTTTCGTGTTTTTCTGCGCTTTTTGTGTTACGGCCGTTTTCCTCACTCTAACCCTTTCTTTTAGCGTAGAGTTTAAACGCCCCTCGATGGTCTCCGGGTGTGCAAGTTGTTGCAGGAGAGCCGGTTCACTACCGGCGACCCTACGTTGGAGCTCCGTGTGTGATGCCCACAGTTTCACTAAATCCTACTGTAGCACACACAAACGTTCTTTCATCAGGGCCAAGTTAGGTTCCTGTGACTCACAGGATCCACACGACACAAACTGTGTCGTACTCGGGGGCACGGGCTCTAGGCAACCCAATGCAATCGGAGAGCCCTAGTTAAAAGTAACCAGTTGTCCGAAGCAAACACTTTGCACATTTGAACATCACGGTATCGATGACAATATAGTTACAAATAATCAGTTGCCCTAAGCGAACACTTTGCACATTCGAACATCACGGTTGCAGGCAAACAAAATAATTGCAAATTGGTAAACTGGTAGGATACAAATGATCTAAGTGTCAGTATACATTTTAATTATTCTCGTATTAATAGAATGTACTTTCACTATGTCTGTTTTATTATCAATATTATCCTATTTAATATAATTTACTTCCACTATGTCAGACAGGAAAAACGTCCTACTACCGCTTGTCGCGAGGCCTTAATCAAGAGACCACGACTAGGTCTGCCCAACACTTTATGCAACAGGTCTGCCCAATTATTATTATTATTATTATTAGAATGTGATGAAGAAGAGCGCACAATCGGCGCTTTTGTCCTCATGTGTAATTCTGATACTAGCAGCGACACTGGTCGTTGGTTGCAGCATAGGTGAGGTGGCTAACGGACTGCCGTTTAGACTGCTTTCGTAGCAACCTATCTGATGTGCCCCTGACACCGGGAGTACCTGCATTCTTCCTGAGCCTTGCATCTCGCCTTGTTCTAGGTAATACTCCCCCTACTTATAATTCACACACATTGCCATACGTTTTCTAAGTCAGACGTCTCTAATATTTAGAAAAAAACGGCTAGATATAGACGCCATTTTGGGCTACACGACCGACGCTCATATCGCCCTATATCGGATTATAGGACATAAATTGAAGAAGGACGTGAACTCTATCCTGCTTACGTTAGCTAATGTCGCTGTTGCGCTGATCGTAGTGCAGTCGGTTGACAAACTCTAGACAAGCGGCCGCGAGCAAGCCCTTTTCCTCCGGCGACCGGCGTTACCGTCGTCTTTCGACGGCCGATATTCGCTATCAACTTTGAACGCTTGTGGAAAAATGGAAGAATTGTGGAAGAATATGTTGTAGTCTTGATGTAGTTAGTGGCTACTGGCTGCAGCGTGACAGCGGACAGAGCGAGTCCTACCTATTATTTAAGGGTTTCAACCTGTTACCACGATCAACCGTCATGCTAAGTAGGTAAAGTAGAAATGATTCTGAATGCCCTTCTTGATTGCCAACGATTGCTTCTCGATCGAGCTTGGTGCGGCGTCTCTTAGACTCACTGATCGCTCGTAGGCAAATTTTAGCTAGCTATCGGCTGCTCCGCCGTACTATCGGTAAGACGAAGGTGCGAGAGTACCGCAGCGATATTCCCAGCGGACGAGTGCCTGGTCGTCAACACCGGCACTGTATGCTTTGGGTCGAACATCATTAGAATAACGTTCCGTCGTCAAAGCCTTTTAATGCTGCTAAGCGCCCGGTGGCGCTCCTCGCTCCTCCACTCAAACACGACGTCTTGCCGTAGCAGACGATCTAGAGGAACTGCAATTTCCCCTAGCCCATCCTCCACAAATGAAGTAGAATTCCCTGAAGTGCAAATCCCAAAAATGATTGTTTGTCTCAATCGTTCGTAAGTACTAGAACTGTCTTTATTGTGGCGCTCTTGTTTTCTGACTTCCCGACAGCCATTTGAAGCACAGCTGAAGTTCCGTAGCGCTCGGTACTCAACTGCTCACAGACTTACTTTCTGCAACATTGTTTTGCGAGTCATTATGACTCAGACGTCGCAGTAATAAATATTGTCGCTCCCGCAACAGTTTGTGTAGTCATCAGAATACCATTAATAATAATAATATATAGTAGAAGATTTGAACACAAGGCATACTTGAGATAACCGCCTCGATATTTTGTTGCCAGATGAGGGGCGCAATTACATAGCTAAGCGGCATTCGCGTAAGTTGAAAGAGTTCATGCGGTGTAATAATTGTGAAGTGTCTCCGACGTTCAGGTCCAGCGCTACGTGCACGAATACTGATCGTGCACGTTTTTCTGAAAGCATCGACACAGCACCTCGGCAGTTTAGATAACGCTGTACGGTAAGCATTCAATAGGCTATAGGCTTAACCAGTTGATTCAAACTAACCTTGAGATCCGCACATATTCGCACTGATCTCTTGCTGTTCATCATTCACACGATCGGCCAGTCCAAATGACCTAGTTTTTGGATCAGCCTCTCCTTCTCCGCCGAACGCAGCTCCTTCTAGGCATGAAGTGTCCTGCCTGGTCCTTAAACTGAACCGTAAGGGTATGTTGCGTTGGCAACCTACCTATGCCTAGCGCTGTAAGCCTAGGGTATGCAAATATAATATCGTCGACTCCACCTTTCACTGATGATGTATGTCAAGCCGTCCCTAACCGAAAGCCTTTATACAATCGCACCCAAATAGCCTCGGGATTGTCAAATTGATATATATATATATATATATATATATATAAATTGAAATCGCATGAGACGGTCGAGAGTATTTTGACGCTGTATATATATATATATATATATATATATATATATATATATATATATATATATACGTTACTACGTGGTTCCGCAGTACAAAACCTAAACGTCAACGAACGGATGCGATTTGACCTCGCTACCATTCGTCTCTCTTAATATGAGGTCTGACTCACTGTGTAAATACTCCGGCTCTCCGATTCCGACACAATCGAGTGCCCCAGCTCGAACGGTATCTATTAATCTAGTAGTCGATATAGTTAAGCTTGGCGCGGTCGCCGGAAGAACTTATCCGGTTAATGCACGTTTACTTTTTGTTAAGTTAGGCATGTTGCCACCGCTAGATTCGTTTACCGTTGCTGGCATACGACCAATCTTTCCACACGAATTACACGTTGAACAAAATTCCAAAGATTGGAATGTGTCCAATATTTCCACACAAATCAGACGTTGAACGAATGTGTGCGCACGCGTCAACCTCGTAATTAGGTTTTCCAGATCGATGGCAGTGACCCGGCAGTAGTCCACGTCGCGTACGGGTCGATTTCGCCCTGTAGCTGTTGCCCGAAGTTTGGCTTCATGCTGCTATGCACCGGCGGCCACCTTATTTACTGCTCTGTATTCTTGACGGCATCGTCCAGTATCTTGAATGCATCTGCGTTGTGCAGATCCTTACAACTGCAACAGAGGGCTGCATTGTCTTAACGAATTGACTCGGGCACTTCCGTTGTGATCGATCGTTGTACGAAAAAAAGTCTGGTCCCTAAACATTCGCCAAACTGAATTCGCGTTCTCTATTCATCTCTCAAACTGATGTTTGGTGGGCATCGTTGACGTGAAGTTTCAACTATATATCCTAAAGTCGTAGCTAACGAATAGTGATGCACTTGCAGAAAAGGTAGCAGCTGATATCACTTACGCTGCTATCGAAGTCACCATACTCTCTTTTAGTAGACAGGGTGATTAAAAAGTATATCAGGATTTGAGGATCTGTTTTTCCCCGTATTAAAGTTAAAGGGGTCACGGACATTTAGACTAAGTGGGCTTCATAATGTAACTTTCCGTGTCCGCTATTTTGGAACAGGATACTAGGTGTCGAAGAAGTAAGTCAGGTCATGTGCTCTCCTTCGAGAGGAAGGGGTGAGGGGACAGAACAGATGCACAATGACCACGCATAAGCATGCGGTTCAGTCTGGCCTCTCTTGGCAAACTATCGTTGTGACTTTCTTCATGAAGAAGGGATAAACGCCATGGTCCTGGCATATCGCGAGGCTTTCTCTGCTATTTAAGGGCAAACATGGCAATGCCAGAAGAGATTACCCCAGGTTGGGCACGAGGCTAGGATAACTCTGCTATTCAAGGACAAATACGATGACAACGTGGACGATCCAAATATCTACCAAGGTATCGCGTCGGAACGCGCTCTTAAGAAAATGTTTGTTAAGTTAATTATTTTGAGACAGAAGGCCGTACCTCCAAATAAATTCGCATTCAGAAAGGGTCGAGGTACACAGGACGCGATCCATGTGCTCCAGTCGGAAGTTGAGGGGGTTTTGGCTGTACCCGGGGGTACGCCGTCTTTATCGATTGTGTCAAGACCTTCAACATGGCTTGCCGTCATTATGACTCAGACGTCGCAGTAATAAATATTGTCGCTCCCGCAACAGTTTGTGTAGTCATCAGAATACCATTAATAATAATATTATATAGTAGAATATTTGAACACAAGGCATACTTGAGATAACCGCCTCGATATTTTGTTGCCAGATGAGGGGCGCAATTACATAGCTAAGCGGCATTCGCGTAAGTTGAAAGAGTTCATGCGGTGTAATAATTGTGAAGTGTCTCCGACGTTCAGGTCCAGCGCTACGTGCACGAATACTGATCGTGCACGTTTTTCTGAAAGCATCGACACAGCACCTCGGCAGTCTAGATAACGCTGTTCGGTAAGCATTCAATAGGCTATAGGCTTAACCAGTTGATTCAAACTAACCTTGAGATCCGCACATATTCGCACTGATCTCTTGCTGTTCATCATTCACACGATCGGCCAGTCCAAATGACCTAGTTTTTGGATCAGCCTCTCCTTCTCCGCCGAACGCAGCTCCTTCTAAGCATGAAGTGTCCTGCCTGGTCCTTAAACTGAACCGTAAGGGTACGTTGCGTTGGCAACCTACCTATGCCTAGCGCTGTAAGCCTAGGGTATGCAAATATAATATCGTCGACTCCACATAATGTGAGTGCTTTGTTTGTCAATACGGGTAAGAAATCGCTTTGTGTACCAAATATTAGGCTGTGCACCCGTTGTTGAGATATTTCGATTGAGGTTGAAAACACCCAGTACCGTGTGAAAGTGTTGCTTGAGGTGAGAAGATGAAGTTGAACAAATCTGACGAGAGGTTAAAGATCTGGTTATTTTTTGCGTTTCTCACCTCTGGGATGATCTCGCATGTGGCAATCGCTAACTCCATACCAGATACATAGTTCAAGGCTGTCATAACCTGGCCTATCATGACAGTTATGAGAAGTAACCCACGAACTTCTACATGAAGTACACAGAGTGCATCTGTCGACTATGCTGTCAATCATGTACGTAGCTCCATTGTCTGCCAGCCTGGCCCTTGAAAAGAGATCGCTAAACTGCTTTTCTTGTATGACATGCCTAGAGCAGCTGGCGGCTGAGTAAAAGTATCAATGCGTTATGCCTACTCAATATGAGTGAACTAAATGTGGTAATAGAGTTATTAGGGAGCCACTAATAATAGACGTCGTTTTGACTGAGCGCCTAACCTAGCTGTTTATTTAGGCGATTCGCGCAGACAGAAGAATCCCGTTCTGCTTGTCCGAGCGGACAACTTACTTTTGTCTGGCATGTTTGATTATGTAGCCGCCTGGGCCTATTTGTTGTAATCACAAGGGCCTTGGTTTCTTAGTTCCACTTCCCGCCAGCCGTATTAACCTTCATACCATACCTTCTATAAGTTGATGAAAAAATAAACATCCATACCTGCAATTAGCTTCAACTAACCTATTTTACTCATAATCAAATAAACTCAACAACTTTCCCAGAGCATGCTCGTTTGAAATTTGACGTGCGTCGACTACCATAAGGCAAAATCCTTATCATGACTCGGTAGTTCTTCCAGAACGTTGCAATCTTCTGTTACGCCGTTATTAAAAATATAAAGCGGCAAGTCAATAGCTGCCACCATTAGAACACGTATTTGGGGTTGTCAGATTGCGTCCGCACACGCCAATCCCGCTCCATCCTTAATTAAAACAGACGTTTCTTATTGTCGTTGGTTACTTTTACGTTAAAATACGCTCTCGGTTTTCTATCTAGTTCCCGGCAAAACGTTGCCACTTTCAAGTTTAGTCCCGAAAGGCACGAACTCACAATGCGTCAGAATATTCAGCCGAATTAACGTGCGGGGGAACGATAGAATGCCGCAAGGTTCATCTTTTTTAAGGAAAACATCACGCAGTATTTGTTTGCTAGCTGATAGTGCATATGCGGAATAGTTTTGTACATAAACAAAGAATTCACCTAAAGGCGGCCTTACTCTCGTTCAAAAATCGGCAGCAGCCGGTGGAAGCCTTGCACATTGAGCCGAGAAAAACAAGGCCGCTGACAGTTTCCGGGATAAGCACTGTGTTTACGGCCTCGAATTTTCGACCAAGTCTGCTGCCACCTTCAGCCTTTCGCAGTTCCACTAACGAAGTCGCCGAGGTACTTCTGCTCTCGACAATCTTTTCCTTTTAGAACTGCTTGGCGAGATTACGCCACATAAGCCTTTTGCAACTTTCTTTTGTTGGGAGCTTGTCCGACCCACAGCGAAAACTGAAAACGTGTTGGCTCGAACTAGTTTGTCGAACATTTTATGTATTACAGGCAAAAACAGAACAGGGGTGTGCATGCAAATTGATCTCCAACGCACTCATATCGTCAACAAATTCTTAAAGCTTATTGTATAGGCTTCTATAGGGTTCGTTTGCCGTCCTCCTTGTATGGAAAATCGTGTGCTACCCATATCGAATGGGGAAAGCGTTTAACTCCCACTGTAGAATCCTGTATAGGAGGTGTGGTGGAGACCTTTAACGCACGCTCGGCGACGCGTCGTCCAGCTCATTCTAGCGTCACTTACTACAGACATTCACTGATGATGGCCCTCAGCACAAATCTGGTCACGATCCGAGGACACACGTAAATATATATATACTCCAACTGCCAGCTATTTATCTAAGGCTTAGCTGTTCTCGGTTGGTGAAAGAAGTAGTGCAGATCTTGCGTGAATTACCCAAGAAGACGAGTAGTGGTCCTCATGGGATCTATTACAAAAATTGGGTCACTGAGTTGTCCAAAGTTTTAGCAAGGGATCTGTATAATCTGTTTATTCAGATATTCAGCGGGGGACACATACCCCAGGTTGGGCACGAGGCTAGGATAACTCTGCTATTCAAGGACAAATACGATGACAACGTGGACGATCCAAATATCTACCAAGGTATCGCGTCGGAACGCGCTCTTAAGAAAATGTTTGTTAAGTTAATTATTTCGAGACAGAAGGCCGTACCTCCAAATAAATTCGCATTCAGAAAGGGTCGAGGTACACAGGACGCGATCCATGTGCTCCAGTCGGAAGTTGAGGGGGTTTTGGCTGTACCCGGGGGTACGCCGTCTTTATCGATTGTGTCAAGACCTTCAACATGGCTTGCCGTCACTTACTAGTTGGTTCATTTCTAAATGCTGGGGTGGGTGGTTCCTTACTATGAGTGCTCCCCAGCTTTTTTGTTGAAGGCCGCTTTGAAGTAAACATAAGGGGCAAAGACACCTTGCAGCTAAGTCAAAACGTAGGGACCCGTCAAGGGGACTCTCTCAGTTGCCTGGTCTTCTACTTGCTCATCGCAGACCTAGCCCGCCACGTGCGGAAGGAGTTTAGAAACGCCGTCGTCGTTATGTACGCGTACTGTAAGGACCTGCAAATCAATTCACGGAAAACGAAAGCCATTAAGTTTCGCCATGGGGGTCGATTGGCTGCCGCAGACATAATACCCTGTTGTGGCCAACCGCTGGAGTTTGTCAACTCGTTCTTGTATTTGGGCTTGAGACTAAATTTTACGGGAAGCCCCTTTACCCAGCACATCGGCGATAGGTGCCTCCATTCAAATAGAGGTGAAAGACCCTCGACCACTGTCTCTGAGTGCGGCAGTGCGTCCGTTTGAGCTTAAAATTGTACCAATGTTGAGCTACAGTCTTGACAGGGTGTGGGGCCATCTTTCAGCGGCAAATTTTGCGCAGCTACAGATATACTTCACAATATATATGAAGCATGTTCTTTGCTTGCTGCGGACGGCAAGAAACCGCTTCGTGTACCTGCTAGCGGGTTGCAGACCGGCAGTGGAAACAACCAGAGTCAGGGTTAGGTCACCTACTACAAGACCACTTTAGCAGTTGTTTGTTGGAGTGCAGGAAAATGTGAACAAAGCCTCGGCAGAGGTAGCGCAGTTATATGCGTACCTCGCCAGGGAGCTTTGGAATGGAATGGCATGCAGTACACTCCATTCTATGCGCTGCCAGAGACATCGGCGGTCTTTGCACTTTTTCGCCTGGTGGGACGGTCGCTGAAGTGCTTAATTTGTATATAACGACGACTGCATTGTAACTAATTATGCACCATCATGAGATGGAAAGTTATCGTGAAATAAACAATATTTATTGTAGTTCTCGATTGGGGGGGGGAAGACATGGGGAGTAATAGTGGCATTTAGTGGATTGGAGTCCCACCGAACCAGCCCACGTCTCAATAGTGAACTTGTAGCGGCGGCCGGTCTGCGTACCACGTTCTCCAGTTACCATGAAGAAAAAGACATCACAACCCGGGAGCACACTATTTGCGCAAGCTCTATGACACACTTATCAACAACTCGTGATGCAAATAAATAGCTGCTCGTGCACGCATCATTTTTGCTGCAAACAGCGACCTACTGACTCTAATGTGGCGTAGTGGCTTAATTGATGTACGTCATTTACCCATGTTCCACCTCCTTCGAGCGATTGCCAACATAATGCAGTTATGCACTTTGACCGTCTGTAGGATCGGCTGTCTATCCAGTGGAAGTCTGGTACTCAAGCCCAGCGTTTGGCTCTGGTTTTGACGTAACCCACACCCACTAACCACAATCTATTCTGTACGTTTCATTCTCTACCAGCCAGCTTTGATAACTAACACGACGAGTGAATTAGAGAAATCAGAATCATAAAGAAAAAAAAGTCATAATCTGCACTCAAGTTTATTTCCTTCGACAAGTGTCCTTCTTAACGGAAGATGACGCTCGAAAGATAAAAACAGAACGTTTAAGAAGAACAAAAATTGCAATAAGATGCAAATTGCTAGCACATTTTACTAAACTGCGCCGGCCGGGTATTCCTAAAGTTGCACAAAACATCTACGATTTGCCCGAAGAGCACGTCAACTCAGCGCTTCGCACAACACCTACGTAAGAAATTCAGAAATTAGAATATATATATATATATATATATATATATATATGCGTAAATAAAAACGTCTAATGTTCATTTCACCGAACACGCGAGAAAACTTCTTAGACAGCCAACGATATCAAGGGTTCCAACTAAGGCGTTAATGGCCTTGGAAAGTTTGCTGTGTAAGCAGTCTGTGGCCGATGATTTATATATATATCAAAATATATTTATAATTAAAGTATAAACCCAATTTGGCCGAACTTTAAGAGGTGTAGATTTCGTTAAAATAAGCATGTAGTCCAATGAAGTGAAGATTTTATTATGGATTAAATCAAAATCAAATCAAATCAAATGCACCTTTATTTAGTCAAAGGGGGGACAATATTTACATTTTAGAAACCGTTACCTAGATACATACAATAGTCAGTTTACTTGTGTGGCGACATTTGCACTGTTAGCGCTTTAAGTTCTCATTGCCCTCGCCATCCGCCACGAAAACATGTTATTTACACGATCTGTCTTGGCAATTTGTTTCGACGAGATGGTGTTACCGCTTCTAAGATTGTTTAACCGAATGCTAAAATAATTTGACTTATTTGATGAGTTTATAATACCATTGAACATGCGATAATCCGCTCTGGACTGAAGTTCCCGAATAGGGCTTATCACAATAGAATTTCGGGCAATGTTACACCTTAACGAGACACGACGAAAGAATCTCCTCTGTACACTTTCCATTGCTTCAATGTGTTTATCTAAGTAAGGCCGCCAAACCTCCCAGCAATAGAGAAACTTAGGTACAACCAAACTATTATAAAGCCTCATGTAAAAATTGTAATCATTAATTATGAAACAACGAAATATGGTATTAGATATAAGATTAGCTGATCGGATGACTTGTGTAATATGGGTGCTAAAATCCAGTTGCGGTGTCACCGCAACCCCTAGGTCCCTTATACAATTTAAAATAGGAATAGCCTCCCCATGTAGCATGTAGTTATGGGCTTCTTTTTAAACACAATACAGCACATTTCGGCACTGATATAAGCATTTCATTATCCACACACCACTTAGAAACCGCTTCAATCGTACTCTGTAGTACTTGCCTTTCGCTAGCGGTGTTAGAAGGTCCGTATAGTTTCAAATCATCAGCATAAAGCTTATAAGTTATCGACTCAGGAATAACGTTTCTAAGATCTAAAACAAATGTGCAAAATAAAAGTGGCCCGAGGCTTGATCCCTGAGGAACACCTGAGGGGCACGTGCCCGACTCACTAAAGCTATTGTTTACGCGAACGCAGAACTCTCTACGGGTAAGATAACTAGCAATCCATGATATAGAGTATCTACATCCAAGTACCTAAGCTTTTGTACAAGTTTTACATGGTTTACTCTATCAAATGCCTTCGAGAAATCAAAATATATACAATCAAATGCCAGCCTATTGTTTATCATAACAGCCCAATCTTGAGTCATTTCGACGAGTTGAGTTGCCGTGGATTTGCTTTAGTAAAACCATGTTGATTCTCATCCAGCAAGCATTTAGATTGAAAAAAATTAAAAATGTGGTCCACTAGCAGTTTTTCAAAGATGATACATGCGATAGATGATTGAGCTACAGGTCTGTAATTATCTACGTTTGACTTTAGACCCTTCTTATGTACAGGGGTTACGGCTGATTGCCGAAAATGTTTTGGCACAATGCCATCTTCATAGGACCTACTGAATATCAAGAAAAGGGGTTCAGTTATCGCAGACGCTACATTTTTATAAAATATGGGTGGGATTAAATCAGGAGTAAAGCTGCATTTAGTGGGTAGTTGTTTGATTTTAGAAAGAATATTATATTCTGATATTTCCAAGTATGGACAGCTTGACACTGAAAATAGACAGCTTGACACAAAAAAACACTGAAATTAATATTTTCTGTTATCCGATGTGGCTGACTGTACATTAAAAAATGTGTAATTGAGGTAGCACGAGTAATTCGATAAAGACATCGTACCAACCCGCGTGTTTAGAAACAAAAATATTTTAAATAAATTTAAACATGAGGATTTATTTCTTATTAAATTAATGCTCCCTCATGTCAAATACATCCAGAGTTCCATGTTAGCAGAAAGGGGACGCCAGCGGCTGGCTTATGGTCTGTGTACGGTCGATAATGGCCCCGCTCTGTTTATAGAGAACTTTATAAAAGAAAAACACCTCGCAATTATTATATCAAGAGCTAGGCCACCACCAACTTCATCCTCAAAATGATCATCATATAACGTGCGTATTTCTAAATATTGTTGGGTCACAAATACTTATTGTGTGTAGCAAATGTGCCCTCCTTGGGTTACATCTGTGTGTATACGTGCAGAGAGGTCAGTCTGGGCTTCATTTTTCTGCAGAAACGCGGCACGCGTTGACCGCCGTCACGGGGTTTTGCAGAAGAGAATAACCCAGGCTGAATTCCCTGCACTTAAGTCTTCAAAAATGTGGTCTCAATTACATAAAATATGGAAAAAAAAGTTATCTATAGGGCAAAGAGAACCCGCATACGACTTGCCCGTAACCACGCTAAAATCACTTTTCCGTGAATGTTTGGGCTGGCATGGTTAAAAGATACCTTATAAGTCTTCAAAAAGAAAAATAGAAAAACATATCACACCGTTTCGAGCAGAACCTTACCAGAATTGCTGGTATAAAGTACTAGCTGTACTGCAGCCTAGTACTGTATGCAGTACTAGGCTGCAGTGCGGGGTAATTTAAACGCTACTTTCGGGGATCAATAGATTGTCCATGCTAAATTGAGTAAAAACGTATACATATGGCCACCTAGTTCACACCACTATTTTTTGTTCACTACCTCGAACATCCCCAAATACAGACCGCACAGCAGACGCTAACATCTATCCCACTAATAACATAGGACTCTACGGCAATCCGACACGAGGGATAGACTAAACAGCTTACGGTCATCACATCACAAAACGAATCACAATCGATTTGGTTCCAAAGCGATTCCTATTAAATGCGCATTTTTTCGAGTGTGTTTGTTTCATAAGCGTAATAATAAAGATTAATGGATTGAACGAGAAATTCCAAAAATTCGACATCACAGAATCTCGATTTTTGCCTATTTATTCTTGTACAATTATTTACTTTCCACTAGCCGACATTGGGTGTATTTCCGAAATTCAACGCTCAAACAACTTGTTCTTGAGCAACCACCACACGTTTTATGAAATGACGTCCGGCCAGTCAGATTGGCATAACAAACAATTGTATTTTCACTGCCAATCCTTAGCAGGACATTGCCGCCCCTGGCAATTCTAGTGCTACCATGACAGCTGCATTACTCTGAGAGCGGCGAAAAGCACTGCCTACCGACGCGTAGAAGGGTATGGACCCTATCCCTCCCCACATCCTCTTTATGGCTACAGCGATCGTTCCGATGTTACAGTTGGAACGCGATTGTATTGTCTTTTGCTCAGTGATAATCAGATACCAAACGTTTGTCACTTACAATGTAACTTTACTTTTTGCGTTGGAAATAATGGCGCTTTATCTGCACGCTCGTGCTGACCCAAGAAGACTCGTAAGTTTATTCACGACACAACATTATCTGTGTAACGAGTGTTTGTCTTCTCAATTTCAATTTCAATTTCAAACGTGGTTTATTCACGGAACTGCATTTCACAACGCTTAAGTTCTCGGTAAATAAAAATGATTGAAAAAATATGAATCAAACAACAAAGCAGATAATTACTCTCGACAAAATCCAAAAAGTGCTTTGTATAAGCACTTTACACACAATGGTATTACAGTGGTTTATGATTTACACAAGAACTTCAAAGCAGCAATTGGTGCGTTTGTTAGAACGCCGAACACCACATGAGGCAACAAACTTGCAAATATAACACACAAACGAAGTAGTCTACTAGTACAGCATCAACACAACTTACAACAACTATGTCTAAAAACATGTGCATAAATACAATCAAAAACTAAGTGTGTCCTCGTATACGAAGCACAACATTTGTAATACCAACTATACCTAGATCACACGCCTGGTTTCGACTGTGAAATTAACAGCCACTGCTTTAACTCGCGAGAGAAGAGGTGTTTCGTGGTGAGGCATCTTATGCGTTTAGGAATGCGGGTCCAGGTTTCAGGAAGGCGGTACGCAAGTGCGTGTTGACTAGACTTCAAGGATACAGAGGGCACTGCAAAAGTTGTTGCGCGCCTACCTGATTTTCGACTCATGGTAGGAACTAGTGCAAATGCAATCTCCATAGGCACAATACCACGCGAAATTTTGTACGCCAACATTGAAACCCGCAGGGAGTAAATGCTTTCTACCGTGAGTAGGTTAAAACGAATGAGCAAGTCACGGACCGAATCCGTTCGCCTTCTAGCAAAAATGGCTCTAATTGCATCATTCTGTATCACTTGTGCTCTTCGGGGAATTCCGTCGTAGCCACCTCCCCAGAGAAGGATTCCATAGCATAGAACTGGTAAAAACACGGCCTTGTACACCATAGACAGATATTACAGCATAGCACTTTGGTGCAATTTAATCCAGATGGGGATGCCACCTCATGTTTTCCTGGAGAACGAGCCCCAGGCACCTAGCGGTCTGCGAGAGCTTAATGTCCCGTGTCTTAAATATCTGGTTGTCAGATAATTCTAGAAGCCTCGGCGATGCACGAAAAACTATGAGATTGGTTTTGTTAGCATTGACGACTAGTCAAAAAATTTTAAAAATGCTAATTATATTATCAACATTCAAAAGCGACTGCTGCAAGTCCATATTAAAGTTCCGATGATTCACTCCGAACAGTAGCGTAGTATCATCAGCAAAAGCTATAGCTGAGCCAAGGTTTAGCCTCTGAATCCTTAATAGAATGAAATTCAGTAGAATAAGAAACATAAAAGGTCCGAGAACCGAGCCTTGAGGGGTACCGATATCGACCTGCTGCCATGAGGACTCTATTTGACCAGCTCGTACCACCTGTCACCGTCCTCAGAGATAGGACCTAAACCAGGCAAACGCCGGCGCAGAGCAACCCAGCTGAGCGAGCATTTGGAATAGAAGGGAATGATCAAGGCAATTGAAAGCCGCTGACACGTCGAGAAAGACTGCGAGACAAAACTTATGTAGCTCAACCGAGTCGGACACTCGCTGCCATAAGTGGGCCAACGCGAGGTCAGTCGACCTACCCCTGCGAAAGCCGAACTGGTTTGAGGAAAGGAAATTTATCGTCTCTAAATATCCATTTAGCCTAACCAGCACCAGTTTCTCAATGACCTTTGAGATATAATCCACGACCGAGATCGCCCTATAGTTGGCTGCGCGGTTTCGCTCACCCTTTTTCTTAAATAGAGGAAACACCGCCGTATCTTTCAAACGTGATGGAAAGCTGCCAGACTCAAACGAACGATTTATAATGACAGTCAGCGGACCTGCGATCGATGAAGCTGCTAACTTCAATAATTTTGCAGGTACACCGATGACACCTCGACTCCAGCTTGCTTTAAAACGGAGAAGGGTACCAAGAACCTCAGGAATAGAGACAGCAGAGAGTGAGAATACATTGTCATTTTTTCCCATACCTCGTCAAGCAGGGTAGCCATATCTCTGTTCTTTTCGAGGTGAGCGACCGTGGTATTGCCTAGCGTGGCAAAGTGACGGTTTAGCTCGTCTGCAATTTTTACTGGATCATCTAATGTTTCATCCTCGGAAACTAGTAACGCGGACGGTAATTCTACTGGATCATGTCGCCTACCACAGAGTCCATTGATGAATTTCCAGAGTTTAGAGGAATCATCACGCAAGAAAGCAAAGCGATTTCGGTAAAAGGCTGTCCTCGCAGCGCGAATTGCATTGAGGTAGCGGCGACGACTGTTTAAATAGGAAGCTTTCGAATCTACCGAATTTATCTTGCGATGTCTGCGGTACATCTTATTAACTATACGGCGCACCCGCCGTAAACCTGGAGAAAAGGAAAATTGACCCACCTTGGACGAACTATTTGGAGCAGAAACGTCTACCTGATCAAAGGTTTTTTCGTATACATGAAGCAGGATTCTACTGAAAGCGTTTAAATGCCGAATTTACGTCTACTGCATCATAAACTGCTAACCACGAGACATCTTGCAACCGATAGAGGAACGTATCAATCTTAGCCCTGTTGTGACTTCTGCTTAGGGTTGGGGCCAGCTCGGCCAACGGTTTGGCAGCCACCGAGTTGTCGGCAAAGATATTATAAACCGGGTAGTGATCAGAGAAAAGCAGAATACCGCAGGTCTGGTTATGCGCTCCACTACCAGGGAGAAGTCTCTAGCAGAAAAGAATGAAGTATAATCGCTAGGCTGCGGGACCGAAAGGAGGTTGACATTAGCATCGCCCATGACAATGACAGGGGTAAAGGTACAAGTTGGCAACATATCGTCTAGGGTATTCAGAAGCGTGTCTTTACAAGATACATGGTTAGAATAAAACCCCACAATAAAACATTCAGGACCGTCCTGTTTCTTTAAATGCAGACGTACCGCCTGAACATTGCCGTCAGGACTACAAACACAGCGCGATGATAAGATATTGCAGGTAGAGCGCACATAGATGCCGACACCACCACCTAATCTCTCCAAGCCTCTACCCGACGCAACTAATTTAAAACCACTTATAGAGTGAGACGCCAGATCGCAATCCTTTAGCCATGTTTCACTAACCTGAGAGAACATCAAGATGACTAAAATCAGTAATAAAAAATCTTAGGATAGCATCGAGAGAGTTGACAACAACGGTGAGAGAATTTCAATCAGCTTTTTAAGACGTATTGCAGCTTTCGGGGATACAATACTTAAAACCTTCGTGATGTGCCTCAAGGATGAGATTATGTTGGAGTTACGTCCCTTTAGTTTACTAGTGGCAGAGGCGCGCGATGACTTCCATGGACGGGGCTTGCGGAGAGTATTTGTAGCCAATTTTTCCGCGGTGCGAATCTGCTTCTTAGGGAGTGATGTTGATCGCGGTAGATTTACACGAATCTCGGGGCCAGACGAGGTTTCTACTACTAGTGATCTCACAACAGCAGCATAGGTAGGTGGAGATGATGCGGATACTTCAGTCGAGGAATTTGGAGGGTCTGAGGAGTCGGATGCAACAGCCTGCTGCGACGCGTCGACCACCTTGACTTGTGTTGCCTCAGGATGCTCTGATCCGACCTGTTGCAACAAGCGACACTCCATCAGTGCCTTGCGCTTCTCAATTTCGTATAGTCGGATAGGGCAGGACATCGAAGACGACGCATGGGGACCCCTGCAGTTTACGCATTTTGCCTGTTGCTTACAATTTAGCGCGAGGGTGACCAGTTTGACCACATTTTTTACATGAAACTTCATTACGGCAATATTTCGCAATATGACCTAGCCTCAAACACTTGTAGCATGATACAGGGGTTCCCGCATACATAATTACTTTATGTGACCTAAAAGCAAGAAACACGTCAGTCGGCGGAACTCTATTAAATTGGAGTATGACTTCGTCAGCAGGGATCGATGTTGCGGTGGATCCTATTCTCTTGATGATGTTTTCTCTTCTCGCCGAGACGACACCAACCTCCCTAAGGGCAGACTGAATGTCTTCATCAGTAAAACCTTTGTCCACTCCGTTTATTCTGGCGCGATATGCACCTAGATCGTTGCATTTAGCTACCACCGGAATGTCGAGGAGAGTCGTTAATTGCACCGCGGCATTTGCTTCGTCAATGGTATTAAACTAGACGTAAATGATGCCCGCTTTCGATTCCAGCTTAGCAAGCGGGTAGAGTCTATGCAATTCACTGCACAATAAGAGTAGACTATCATTGAACGGCTCACTTATAGAAGCAGTCGTCCCATTGATTGTTTTGTCGCTTCTTCGCGCAATAACTACACGAAACAGACCCTTTGGCTGACTGGACGATTTGGACCGGATGGCGCCAATTTGTTCTTTCAGCTTTTGGAGACGCTTGGTAGTGCTTTTTGAGACTACTACCTTCCAATCATCATTCGCATCGGTTGCATCCTCAGTCTTGTCAGCGCAGTCAGTTTCATCGTTGCCGTTCGTAGAAACATTAACTTCTGCAGGCGGTACATTCTCTGAAATGTCTTCCACGACTATCGGCACAGACTCCGTTTGATTTTCACCAGCTGGCGCCGCTTTCGATGCCGTCACCTTCTTGTTAGCTAACGCAGCTAACTTCGCTTTTCTGTCTTTCGATTCGGCCGTAGTCTTGAGTGTACAACTCAAACCGGCCATTCCCCTCTTCTCAACCACTATCTTCCCGTTAACCATTGTTAACGTGGAAAACAATGCTTTCCTGCAGACCACCGAAGTAGTCGGCCACTATATGCAGCCAGTGACTCTAAACGATTGTATGCAGGTAGCTTACTACTGATGACTAGATACGACAGAGCGCGCAGAGCAACTGTTCGACAGTGAAGTAAAACAACCGCCCCGAGTCAAAATAGCACCAAAACGTTCAGCACGCAGTCCATTGTCACGATCAAAAACGTCAAAAAAGAAGCATACACTATGCTCCGGGCCTCAGCATCGGGCCTGATGTGGGCAGGCACGACTGAAGGCTCGCCCCATGCACAACACGGCACGAAGCAAGACACAAGTAACACAAAATCACCAAACTCAGACAGAGCTCACCGCACTCGATGCGTTTCTGGCGAAAGCCAGTAGCAGACTGTGGGCAATTCTTCTACTATTAGAATATATTGGGCAAAGACAACTTCTCCTAATATACTTTTGAGCCCCATTTCAATTGGGATCTAGGTAACCTTTAATGAAAAACCGTACTATAATACGGCTTCTCTCTCTCTTTATATATATATATATATATATATATATATCAGGCGCAAAAAATGTGAACAACAAGCAGTTTTTTATAAATTTATTTTCCGTAATTATTCAAGCGAGATTTTTCTTTGGCTGATTGGTGGCCATGCTCAATTAAAATAGGCTTTATAGGTAATATATTAAGAGTGAACAGGTGCAACAATATAAATGCGATGCGAAGCTTTGGAGCTAGTGACGTTTGAGTTTTCTCTCTTAAGATCTACCGCCGCCAAGTTTCGAACTTCTACCTAATTAGTTGCTAATTGTCCGGTGTTAACGACTAAGGCAGGCACTCAGATTTTGATGTGTTCCGGGTCAGGAACAGCAGTTGAGTTTCTTGCAATGCCTACGGTTCGCTCCGGCCGTCTGACCTACATATGTTTCAACTAGTGGAACTTCACAGCGTGTAAACAGCAAGCGCAAGTTTCCAGAGAAAGAGCTACTACAACCATTTGGCCGCTTAGACAGCTTCGGCTTAGCAGTTTTTCACACGGAGTTACCACTACGGACTTCACTACCTGAGCATACGCGTTCACAGTGTTATCTACGTAATGTATTATTTCCTAATAAGTTAAGTTCAAGTTGAGGGCTAGGCTGCAGCGTGCTTTGCAACGCATGTAGTGCTTTGGCGGCCATGCCAATTGCCAGTCGTCCTCACGCCGGTAATATTATGGGAGGTGTGCGTGAGGCAACATGCACACGCGATTTTTGGGAGGTCATATATATATATATATATATATATATATATATATATATATATATCATATACATATCATATTTATATATATATATATATTTATATATGTATATATATATATATATATATACATATATATATATATATATATATATATATATATATATATATATATATATTTATATACGTATATATATATATATATATGTATATATATATATATATATTTATATATATATGTACAGAGAGAAAGAGATTATGTACGGTCAGTATTACTAGTAACGCTTGACTACAGTCGAGGTACCCACGAAGGGCGAGAACAGAGTATTGTTAAGCTTGCATAAACTGGCCGCATCGAGAATGAACCGACCTCGAAGTGAGCGATGGTCTCGTTTTGCTGATGACCGCTTCTCTCTCCCCCCTCTCTCTCTCTCACACACACACTCTGTACATATAGATTTTTTCTCATCCGCTCATCTCTCTCTCATTTATTCTATTTTGCCACCTTTCTGGGACAGGGCTGTTGCATGTTGGCGTTCGTTTGCGTTCCCGTCGGTCGGCGGGCCTGTGGCCGCGGTGCGGCTTGCCGTTCTCCGTTTACACAGCATGGCGTGTGTCGCCTTCTATGCCGTCGGTGTTCCTGATGTTGTTGCTGGGGTTGTTGCTGTCGTTGTTGTTGTTGTCGTCCCCGCTCGCTGCTGCGGCGATGATGCCAGCCGAGGTGACGAACATGATGAAGTCGACCACAACGACGACGACGCTGAAGCCGAAGCCAACGCGATGATGTCGGCGGCCTGTGCAACGTCAGCGCTTTTTGCCGCCATACGGCGCCGGTTGGCTTCGGTCGCCCTCCGGTCGCCGGGCTCGACCGTGTCGACAACGACGACGACCTCGAAAAGGGTCTCGGCGTTCTCGGCAAGATCGAAGGTGACTCTGCATCACACTTGCTTCTGCTGCTGTTATTCCCGCTCATGCTGGCGCCGCTGCAGCAGTGGCGGCTAGACTTGCTGTTGCTGTGGTAGTAGAAGTACTAGTTGTTGTTGTTGTTGTTGTTGTTGTTGGTGTTGTTGTTGTTGTCGCGGTTGTTGCCGTTGCTGTTGTTGTTATTGTTACTGTTGTTGTTGTCGTTGTTGCTGTTGGTGCTATTTTTCCTGCGGCTATTGTTGCTGTAGTTGTTGTGGTTGTTTGTCCTGTTGTTGTCTCTAGCTGTTGTCATTATTGTTGTTACCTGCCGCTCTTGTTTTTCATGTTATAGGTTGTCTTTTTGTTTTTGTTGTTGTTGTTGTTGTTTATGTTGTTGTTGGCATATTGTCTTGGTGGTGGCCCACTACTCCGAGTGCATGTGTTGTATTGGCCAGAGACCCTGTTGTGGCAGCAACAGCGGCAGCAGCATCAGGGGGCAACGGGGAAAGCGGCAGCAGGGGCTACTCTGGGGGGTGGTCGTGGCCGCGGTTAGGGCAGCAGCAGCGGCAGACATCGACGAACAGAAACGCTTGCCCCTCCAGCTATCTGGCCCCTTCAGCTATCTGTCCCCTCCAGCCATCCAGCAGCAGCCAGCCAACTGCCGCCTGCTGCAGTTGGCCTAAGCAGGAAAGGCCAACCGCGGAGCGACCGAACGTCCAACCGACCTACTGAGGTAGCGACGGCAATGGCGGTGGCGAGGCGACCCCACGATGAACCGATGCAGAATCAACCCCCCGGGGAGAAGGCGGACGGCGGCGAAACAGATGGACGGACGGGCAGCGACCGGACAGCCGACTCGGCAACACCCAAATGGACTGCTGGGGTGGAGCAGCTTCAACACCGATATAGGCTCCTGATAGCAGGCATAGCAGCAGGGGCAAGGCCAGAGGGGTGGTGGTGGTGGGGTTGGGGTGGGGTGGGGTGGGGAGAAAGGGGAACGAGGAGCACGAATACAAAAAGAAGGCCCCTATCGTGGCAGCCGCGTTTCGTTTTTTTTCTCTCTCTCGTAGTCCGAGCGTTCCTCGGCGGCACTCAGTCAAAATAATAGATGCGAGCCACTCAGATAACATTTCACAGCGGTCGAGTTCGTAGCCGCACCAGACGACGAGGCAGGCAACATCTAGGTAGCTGCTCTAATAGCTGCAACGCATACAGGAATAACTGGGGCATGCATCAACGGTGACAATAACAACATCAGCAAGAAGAAAAAGAACAAGAACAACTCCAGTAATAAAAAAACTTCCTAGCGATAATAGAATCGATAGAAGTCGTAGTAGTAGTTGTAAGAGTAATAATATTTTTTTAAAGGCAATCACTATTAACAATGGTATTTATTATTAACAAATTGTATTAATGTATACATATATTTCAATAATGATAATACGATTTAGATTACTAATTTAATAAAGAATAAACTGTGCAAACGAGTGCCCGCACACGCAACCAAACCATTGGTAGTAGCCATAACAAACGACGCAACAACAGGCACTGCAACTACAACACACATTGTGCGAGCACACGAGAATCAAGTAACAACGGCACAAAACGGGTGCGTTGCATACGCAGATGTCCTCACCCCTCAAAGTGACTGGACGGAACTCAGAAGTACTAGAGGAGTAAAGATAAAGCGAGCAAATCCATAACAACGGTGGCGGACTGACTCAATGGCCACCACCATGTGGCGCTGGCCGAACAGAGAGGATGGAGGCGATCCACCTGATTGATCAGAAAAAGAGGTTCGTCTCAGTGAGGCGGAGATTGGGCGTTCCTCGCGCCAAGTGAAATATCTTAAGGTGGTAGTCCTCGACCGACCAAACTCTGCTGTCTTTCACAACGCACGTGAAGCACATACTGGGGTGTGGGGGGGAGATCTAGCCAACCCGATTATGCCCCGCGTCGGGGGCGCGAACGAGAGCAACCGACGCCTGCTTGCGACGGCTGTTGATTCAGTTGCTTTGGGCGTGCGTGTCACCCGTCTGAGAACGTGCGGCCTTGATCAGTGGAGCTCGCTCTGTGGGCGCCTTCGGAGTGGCCACCAACTCGATTGACTGACTATACGCATTTGTAGGGCTTACTGCATCGTGGCCACTACCATAGCGTTGATGCTAGCCAAACTGAACCCATGGGAGATTACTATGCGACGACACAAACGTCTCAGACAGACGGCAACAAAACGGCCCGTCATCGGCCGACTATTTCGACGAAGAGGAAATTGAGCTCGAAGCTCTGCAACGGGAACGGGAGGCAAACGCAGGGACATCGCAGTGCACAAAACGGTTGATGCTCAAAGTTCGACTGTGGTACACGAGACGTCACGGAGAAATAAGTTAGCACCTAACTCAGGTAGTGAGCGGATGCATGGCTGTACCTTTCAGCAGTACCTTCACCGCACTGGCAAGGTGACGACCCCGACATGCCGGATGTGCCACAGAGGTGAGAACAGAGAAAAGCTGTTCTGTCGGATTCGCTGGAAGAGATGGTGCTGGAGTACGAGGACAACTGGCTGCAGATGAGCCAGTTTACCCGAAATATTATACAGGAAAAAAAAGCCCGCCGAGCGCTTTAGACAAAGTCGTGCAAGAACGATGCAACAACGAGCATCAACACTTAACATTAAGAAGGTGGCATTAGTGGGCTCTAAAGGCCTAGAGTGTATTTAGTAGCTTTTGCATTGCTAAAGCTCTAAACAGCCAGTGTCGAGTTCCACACTACCCACCAACAACATCGACCGGGTGTGCGTAAATACATTTACTCCGTCTCTAAACGAAACAAAAGCTGAAAACGCCACACGTTCACAACATCAACAGCGAGCTCGTCTTCAAGACAAAAACAACAGCAACAACAACAACAACACGAATCAGCCCTTTTTTAAATAATTGTTTTTAATTACTGGGTTGCACCAAGAAACATTTCATTGGCATCTACCCTATTATGCGTCGTGTCGGGATCAAACCCACGACCAAAGACATCAGAGACGCAGGACAGCTCCACCACATCGTCGCGCCAACGATTAAAACACGACAGTAACAGGGTAATAAATTGCCAATAGTCATATGCTCGTCTCAAAGATTAAGCCATGCATGTTTAAGTTCATACCTTTGAATGGTGAACCCGCGAATGGCTCAATAAATCAGTTATCATTTCATGGGATGTGTTTTGTTAATTGGATAGCTGTGGTAATTCTAGAGATAATGCATGCATCTATTCTATATTAATTAATAATTTGCAGCAGCAGCAGCAACTAGCTAGTTTTGTTAATAGCAGCAGCAACTAGCTAGTTTTGTTCGGCTGCTCAAGGGCGACACACGTTCGGCCAAAGTTACTCGTTGACTCAGCTAATGTAAACTTTTCAACTTGTCGACGAGGAAGGAGGTCACTCTGTTACGGTGGCTCCAAGCTCCCGGTCTCGAAAACTTCTGTTCGGAAGTTGTCGCGCTCTCACGGTCGTGCTGCAACGGATTGCTCTTCGGCAACAGTTGAACTCCTAGAACAGCCATTTTTTAACGGAACTTTTTGTTGCACTCTACACCATTGCTTTGTCGAGTCGTTCTTGTCCTAGCGTCCCTACAACAAGCTACTGCGAGTGCAAGCGAACCCTTACGTCCAGCACAAGCGCCGCGGCGAGTGAGTACGAATGCATGTAAAAAGTCAACTAGAAGGTGAAGGTACCTACCTACCTTCGATCTGTTGATATTTGAGTTAGGGAAGGAATTCAGTAAAGGTCGCCTTCAGCCTTTCATGGCTACGACGGATCATAGCGAACCTGCAGCAATAGCGCACGCCATAATGGCGAACGTGAGTTCGCCATTATCATAAAGGGCAATTCCGGCCGGTGCAGAAACGGCTTTTTAGTGGCCCATAGCTAACGATGGTGATGTCGAATTAATCTACACTAACTACTACACGTAGCGTTTACATGTGCTTATAATAGCTGTTAGTAGATTTCAATAAAAAGAGAAGCTAGAGTAGACGCTCTCTGAATAGTATTTATTTCAGGTTTATTCAACATTAATTGATAGTACGGTACAATCGTTCGCATATAATTCTATAGGCCAAAAATATTGTTGACACTTGAGTGTAGTGACGATGCTTCGATAAACGAGAAGTGGTTATGGTGTGTGGTTACGTCCGAAACTGCCCTCGTCGATTTCATAACAATTCATATTAAAGCATATGGAGAGGTGGTGGTAACCATGTCATGTTGTTCGGTATAATATAAATCTGTTTTTTATTGGTATTTTCTGCGGCAAGGCAGCAGGACTAGAAGAACATAGATCGACTGGGAGCCCCAGAAGATGGACAAATTGACGCTCAGGTAGCAAACGAGTATTCCTGGAAAATTGCTGACTTTGTATTTCATAGCGACTTTCAGTTAATTTCCAACTTTGATGGTTCATTTACAACCGACATAGTAGCATTCAATTATATACTGCGCAATTCACTTATCGGCCTATGTTCGGCTAGCTCGTTGTTTAAATAACTGGTAAGCAATAGCATACCAAATTAAGCCATAAAAACAAGAGCTAAGGTTAGGGCAGGTTTTTGACCCTTAAAAGAATTCATGTATCACGCATGTAATAGTATGCAGAGCAAAAATATGTTTAATAGTTAAAATTCCAGTCATAAAAAAGCTGTTCGTCCGTCCCACAACAAGCAACCATGCTGACCTCAACCATGTTCCTAATGGTACTACCACAAATGCAAATGTACGTTTGCTTTATTGGGCATGCGGGTATTGCGTCTGTACTAATTACCTGCGTTTACTCTGCCTAAGAAGCTCAGGTAAGTTTTAATGTCACAAAAATTTGGCATTGATTCAGAACGAGTTTTTAGGAAAGCCGTCTATAGTTAGCGTCATGGGACAAGAAAGTAAGCAACTGTTACTAAACCGACACATCGAGTTCCAATGTTACAAAGATCAATTTATAATACTTATAGATAAGCACAGTATCCTTACTAATTAACAGGCAAACCTAACGAGAATCATACAGTATGGCTGGCTGTGGCTGTGCAGTGAGTGTATACTATGTATACCGCATGAACAAGATGCGCTAAGAGATGACTTTTTTTAGCTAGTTCTGAGTAAGAATACCGTCACGACTATTCGTGAACGGAAACCAAGATTGCTCACCTTATGTGTGCAATCTTGATATCGATTTTAATGTGCAAACATAGAAATCAAAAGGTGTTGATACGGTTCCATTCATAGAAGTCAAGGAACAGGCTGAGAAAGTGAAGAATGTACCATTTTCAAGTAGCATTATACTTGCCTTGCTGGATATGTTACGCAAACGTTTCCCAGAGAACTTGGGCCTAATGTTTGAACAGTTAAAGAGTGTCCGCCCCCTCGCCGGAGTTAAAGTAGAGCCTACTTATACGAACGTGAACATGTTCTAGTTAATAATAGGAGATGTTGATATATAAGCGATAGAAGTGATGAGAGGCTGTACAGAGGAGTACTACATCACCTCAGCCTTGCACAGAGATATCAAGCTGACTGAGTTCAACTGGAGAGATATCGGTCACTCGGGAAGAATTCGAAACCGACCAGACCTTTCTCAGATTTAATGGAATTCCTTCGGAGTCCACCGTCTTGGCACGTAAATAACACAAGTTTAATATATACGCCGAAGGCCCACAAACGTTCCGACGTTTTGAGCACGAAACAGCCTACTGTCGTTTTCACCGGGCTTGTAAAAATGTGACTCGCCAGGCCACAAAAGGAAAGACCGCAATCAGAACGCCCGATGTGTTTACTGCAGATAGCCACATCCATTCTGGAGCCCTACGTGTCCGAGGCACGAGGCTCTCGTGGTTAAGCTCACGTTGCATATGCTCACCCAGAGGCTATAGCGAAATCTGCTGATACCAGCGCTTCGGCCAGTAAGGCCGGTCGTTCGATGGAAGTGAACAGTCCCGAAAGTTGCGCAGCCAGAGTGGCGGCTCGAACGGCATGGATAGAAAACGGAAGGTCCACCATTCTAATCAATTTGCCGCCTTTACGAACGCCTAGGAGTGAGAGAGACCGTTGAAGAAACGCCGTCAATCTACTAAAGCCCACTATTGACGCCGGCATGGATACCTTCCTCGACCAAAGAACGGCGCACCAACAGACCACAGCACAACCCGTCTGCAGTTGAGTCGACATTACATTCCTTGTTAACTTTTTCTAGATTATCCGAGGTGCTCCTTCAGAATAATGTTGTTGACGTTAGAGGCATTTCGCCATAACGTTCTGGGAACGTCAGCATGATTTCGGTTCACTCCCAGCCCCATAATGAGAGCGTACGCTGCGCGTAACGCGTATCGTGTCATCGCCGTTTTAGGCCAAATAGGCTTGCATCGGCATTTGTGTGTAGGCTTGTGACTCCTTCATAATGGGCTAATGCAAACTCGGGCACAACGACACATTGTTGTGTCCATTGCAAGACACCGCCTGGTTTATAATAAATTTGCGAGAGCAAAACTGGGTTGTTAGAATTGTTCCTAAGGCTGCTACCCAGAGTACCCTTTAAAATTAGGTGGAGGCACCTTACTTCGTCAATTTTCACTCTTTAAGAGATAAAAACAAGCATGCGCTTATCATTGGTTATACCACACATATGCACAACGGTATCCGCACCGGTCCTTGCCTGTTTGTAGCTTGAAATTGCTTCCGTGTGTCGTTCGATTCTTGCTCTAGCCGTACTCTATCAAATTGTCTGGTCGCAAACTCCTCAACAGCGAAACGATTCTAATCTGAGAAGACGATGTTCGTTTTATCGTTGACTAGTGCGTATTAGGAATATTTTTAGACGTTAAGGTGTTGTTGCTCGTTCACAATAGATTTAACATGCCAGACAAAGAGCTAGCACACTATGTCGCTTCATTTCCGTAGTCTCTGGCATAACAAAGCCAGCCTAGGTGGCACGAGACGGTTCGAGTTAGTGAAGCCATGCCAGCGCTGCAAGCTTCGAAAAATAGAAGACACCTATATGTATATATATATATTTTTTTTTATGGGCCGCCTTTTCCGGACAGCAAATTTACTTAAGTTCAATAACTCTTCATTGATCTTGAAATTTCCATTATTACATAAATTCAAACAATTATAACTATTCAGGTAATTTTGCAGAAAAGGCTATAGCCCGTGTCTGAAACTACTCTGGTTCATCACCTATTATCGATGATCGAGACAATTTGATTAGCACCAGGGATTGAGCCGGCGACGCCCCAGGAGTTGACAACTATGACTAGCGCACTAGACTAACAGACCACGTCGCGATATATATATATATATATATATATATATATATGTATTATACAAAAGGAGGTGACTAGTTAATGGGGAGAAAGAGCGAGGCAGGGATGAGGAAATACAAATAATAGAAGGGAAACAATATATCAATTAAGATTGCTGTTTAAAGGTGAGCAATAAAGAAGATCCGTTTGAAAGACAAGCTTATGAGAAAACAAACTCTTGGCTCAACAATCACCACATCACTTACTATGGCTAGTTAGGGAAAACAGTATTCATTCTTTACGAGTTAAGTCCCTTAAAAATGTAATTAAGTGAGCAGTATATAAAATTAAACACTGAGCTTACCACGCAGTCCGTTGCTCAGGCTTGTATTAGATGAACTATGTAAAGCGGTAACTTATCTCTGTGCATTCAGATGTCGACATATACACTGGTATTTGGTAAAAGTTCGATCAAATTCATCAGCATTAGCATGACATAGACAAAAGCCGCAGGACGTATTAAGTCAATTGCGTAGAAAATAATAACTAAGGATGTTAGTAAGATTTTGTATAGTATGGGTATAATATTGCCTATTAGTAATCAACACCAGTAATAATAATATAATTCGTATTTATTTTTCATATAAAAGTCAGCCGGTAAATGTACAAAGTGAACTCAATATATATATATATATATATATATATTTATATATATATATATATATATTAGTTTGTTTGGACTTCTCGCCCTCGCAAGCGTGTCAAGAATCATTCTCGCGTCGCCGCGTTGAACCTGTAAAGCGATGCGCTGCCTCAGGAACGCTGTGGACCGTTTGTTCCCGATCGACTTCTCGATGGTCTGGCCGACTGCCCGCGTTATGGCCATAGCCTCTCGTGCCCACACGCTCGTCTCGTGTCTCAATGATAAACGGGCAGATGGTGTGCTCGTTCCCCAGGACTTCGTAATGACGAGTCCTACCGTGCGAGAGATCGTTGTGTAGCTCGACGCATAAGTACTCCGAATCGACACGTCCTAGATCAGCAATGTCCCTATGGTCCCTATGGAGGTCAGGGTCATACCGTCTGGTCGAACGTTTTCGTCTTCGCACAGTTGTGTCGGCTCGACGCGCCCAGCAAAGCTCGCCTGTCGTCTGAAGGCTCTAACACGCACATCTTTTACTGCGTTGTGGCGTGCCTGCTTCATGGGCGCCGCCTTCTTGTAGCCCGCCGTATGGTTACCCTTCCGCAACAGCCATGTATGTTCGTGCCGTAAGGACATGGGTGAGCAGCGACTAATATAATAATAACAATAATAATAATAACAATACTAATAATAATAATAATAGTAATAATAATAATAATAAAGAAGGGGTTTAATAAAATAACTGATGGTAATAGTATCAAATATGCAATACCGCTTTCAAGTAAAGTGTTATATGCAAAATAGTGACCATGGTGGGCCAGCGCGAGGCAAGGGTATAGGACCTGTGAGAAATTTGTACAAAACAATGACTTGCACAGACGGCGTAACAGATCCCGAGGACTACGACTCTTCAGACGAGTTCACCCGCACGCCACGGTGGCCGGGGGAACACTCGTTCTCTCGCTGGCGTCTGTGTATTAACAACAAATGGCGATTAGCGTGACCAAGGCGTTCAAAGTAACCCAAGATGACGCGGTGAATTCTCGGAAAAGCTCCGATGCCGCATGCATAGCAAGGTGAGGTCCTAACGACGAGTTAGGGTCACCTTGATATGCAACCGGCATATCGTTAGCCATCGTGTACAAGGTGAACATACCATGCACAGCATCTGTCTTGTTTACCTCAAACGAGCGTAGGGTTGGTATAGGGTACGGAGTATAGGTAAAACCGTACCTTTGCTCCTGTCATGCTCAATTTTTGCACGCGAGCTCAACTCGGCGAGCCATTTTTTTGTTAACTGAATAGCGTTGGTCTACAAAGCCGTCAGCTTAAGCTAGCTGTCTGAGGTAGCGATTCAAGCATTTCTGCCACCAGCACTTAGCTGAGGTGTGCGTAACATTTATGTAGCAGTACCTAGGGGTTGAAGTAATATTAAAGAATGGTTCCAGCTCCTCGCCTCTTCCTGAGGCCATTTAGGTGAAAGGTTTTTAGTGGGTATTATGCCAACAACATCGACATCGAGTCCCACACTACCCGCTCTGGGTGTACGTAAAACGCATTTTTCCCTCTCACAAAAAACAAAGTACCTAGGGTAGTGTCAATATGACCACGTTCAAATGCTACACCTAATCCCACCTACACCTTTCACAGCCAAACCTGCCAGATTTAAAGACATAGTTGAATGACTAGAAAGACATAGTTGATTGACTAGAAAGACATAGGTGAAAGACTAGAACGGAGCAATGGAGCGTCAAATAGCTTGCTATCTGCTATTTGCGCATGACAGTTTGCTCGAATGGTCATTATCTCCCTGTGCAGCGCTATGTGTTTTGTGATAAGTCTACGACTGATATTAAGCTCGCGCATGGAGCCGGACTGGAAGTGGGAGGTGAAGAAACGTATATTAGCTGCTAGGCAGAAAACGAGTAGGGTACAAACTGGAAGATTGAGCTATATATTTTTGAAAATATTTACATTTCCTTGTAACCATACAATTGTACATTAAACAACGACTATTTTTAAGAATGTGTGTTTTTTGTAAGGATTATACAGTTTATTTCTACTACGTACTGATAATGTCGCCGTATAGAAAAAAAACAGCAAGAGAAGAAAGATGGGATAGCTCTTGAGCCGCCGCCAACGACAAGCGGATAGCGTTGCAGGCTCAAAGCTGCAAGCATTGCGCTCTTCCTGGAGTTGGGTTCCTGCGACAAACGAGCAAGCTTTTAATCTTCTTGAGTGGTTGGTCTATGCGCAGTACGGCTAAAGGTACTCGTTCCTCCCTTATCTTTGTGACCTGCCCCCTAACTAGTCTAGTTGAAGTGAAGCGCGGTAGAAACATAACAAAACGCGGTTCTTCGGCCGGAGAGTCAAATACGGCGGAATTAACTAATACGAATGCTTGAAGTCTACCGCAGGAAGCGGTGCCACCGCCGAGAAAGACCCAGACGCGTACGTGATCCTGAAAGTTATGCGGTGCTGTTGTGTAGCTCGTGTTTAGCAGCCGACGCGCGGAGTTTAGCTGCCCCAAACAGGATGCAGGACTCAGAAGACAGCTTAAACGCATTGGCTTGCAAATGTTTGTGAAAAAAGCCTACTATTATTGATATAGTTGAAAAAAGAGAGAAAACGTGACTTATGATCACCAAAGACGTATATAAAAAATGCGTAGATTTTTCTATATACTGGGTAAACGACCCGACGGCAACCACAAGCATATGCAAAACTCTAATGCACATATATATATATATATATATATATATATATAGTCAGATTCAGATTTTAAACGTGGTTTATTTTCAAAACTGCATTACAAATGTTTAAGTTTTCGGAAAAAATAACATTTAATAAAATAGAGTGAATTTACACAGTCACATGGTCATATATACAGGTGTGTACACAGTAAACCGGTAATCCAGCTCCTCGGTGTGATACAGCATCGTAGCAAGGACATACGCTCAACACAACAGTATTGCCGACCCTTTTGTATGGTGGCTCTTATCACTCATAAATCGATTACCATATCTCTCTCTCTCTTCATATATATATATATATATATATATATATATATATATATATATATATATAATGAGAAACAAACAATAATTGCTAGTGGCTGTACACTACACGACGAAAGACGCAAGCATCTAAATTATAAACATCTAAATAAACTAATTGGTAAAACAGTTTACGAATCATCTTGGCGAGCATTAGCGCCTCTAGAGTTTGGTATCGACTTTCAAGAAAAGTAGAATCAACCCAAACATGCAAGAATTGAGGGCAATCTAAGCTGACCTGTGTCTAGAGCAGTGTCTGGGTTAAGGCTGAACATTCTTAAATTATTTGAGTCAACCAAATGTTTTGTGACAATCTCGTACTTGTGGTTGTGGTTGACCATAGTCGACGAAGTAAATACTTGTTATAATAAGTTATGCTGGGCTGGATCGCAGTACGTACTTAAATTAAATTCTGACTTAATGCAAAGAGAGTTAAAAAAACACTGCCCGGCCATAGGCTGCAATGATTCCTTTTTTGAAGAGGGGAAAATGCGTTTGCGCACGCATACTGGTATTAATGGCGGACGCTGTGGGGCTCAACAACGGGGGAGAGTATATGACTTAATCTTGGCCGCATGTAATATCCACTAAAAACCACCCCCCCCCCCACCCCGGAAGTTATTCCTAGCAGAGAGTAAATCTGGAAAGTCGCTCATTCCGGTAAACGTCGTCAACACGTTCCAGATTGCACGGTTCCTTCGTCAACCTTCACGTCAACTTATCTAATCTATATATCGTTTACTTTGTGGTTGAAATCTTCATCTTAAAGGTCGAAATTTACTCGACTTTGAACCTCTAATGCGCTACCGCCAAGTTCAGTTTCCGGTTTAAAAACTATGGTTATGTACAGAGATTGCTACGACCGCAATTCGTTGGCTCCGAGTTCACAAAGCTGAATAATTAAACATTAACTAGTTAATAGTCGAATTATCCCTCTCTCTCTCTCTCTCTACATATATATATATATATATATATATATATACAGAGTGATTTTGACAAATAGAAGCTCAATCACAAAGATTCTTATAGAATTGTTTTGTATACACCAGTTATTATATCAGGCATTCCTTACACCTTCCGCTATAACGTTTTCTTGGAACCCTGCACATTTAGCTCAGCGGTGTTTCAACGCTCCGATACTTTCGACAAAATAGATACGCATTTATAGCCAGCTCGTTTTCAGCTTTTTCTGCAAACGGTTCAAGGGTATGGAATAATATGGTATGCACGACCTTTCTATAAGCAGTCAAGTGGATGTTTTTAACCATTTTTAGCGCAATTATCTCAGCTGAGCGTGTGTGCTCGCTTTATTTTTAATAGCTAATGTCCGGCCACGTTTGAATGTTCTTTAATCCCGAATTAATTAGTTGCCAACCTTAGTGCAGAGTTCCTGTAACCTTCCTGCCTTCAACTTGGCTTTGATGTGAGTAGCCGACCACGATTTTGAATTTAAAGCGCCTAATCACGGTGCAGGATTCGTGTTTCTACATGTCTACAACAAGTGCTGACATAACCATCCGCCAGGTAAACAACCTATTTTTGCCCATACTCAAAACAGGTCACGGCCCCTGGGCTAATATATCGCTGTCTCCTTAAGTCACTGGAGCGCACATCAAACAATAGTTGTCAAGTTGCATTTTATAGGTTGACGTTGAGCGGATTTTTACACGGCTCGGAAAAGGCAGCAACAACCCCTTAAATCCCAAAGGTCTGCCGCACGTGTCTGAAGCTTAATATGCGATAGTGCAAGGAGAGTTATCCTATCGCATATCATCACTTCCCCGTCATACTATATAATACGGCAGATCATTGTGGCGCCACATCGTGGACATTTTGGTCACTTTTTCGAACGGTATCCGTATATATATATATATATATATATATATATATATATCGAAACTGTTTTTATATTTGATTAAAAATAGAATTTGTTTTGTTGCCACGTACTAGATTCTGTCGAGCATTGCCCTAACAACACTAAAATGTCGCTAGTATTCCTTCAATTTTAGATCGTAACGCAATTACAGCAGAGTGTGCGCCAATTTCTGAAAGATTGCTCCTGAAGGATAAATCTTGTCCGCGCTACGCGAATCGTCGGTAGATGGTGATGGCGATGATGCTACAACAACGCTATGTAGTACAACAAGATTACAACTAATACAATAATATTACAACTAAAACGGTTTCAACTAACCGAAAGCTATTACAGATAAGCACATGGCCTTGGAAGTCTGAGGTAAGACAAAGGGTCCATCGACGCAGCCTGTTGAGCGGCCGGCCAATTTCCTACGGTCGATACAAGGAGGCGATTGGGTTTGGTTAGTCCGGTAGGGCGTCAAGGGGAGTTGGGGTTTATTGCGCGCTCGCTTTCGTGATGTCCAGACAAGGCCACAGCTCACCTGCTGACGGCCCATCATGAATTTGCTCATTCTTCCTGTCTACGATACATCCGCCATACAGATTTGAAAAAAACAACTAAGCTAGATCATTTCTTTCAAGAGTTCAGGATTATATAATAAGTCTAGTAGAAATAGAGGTCAATGCGATGCGTTTTGCTGGCGTAAACATATTACTGCAAGTCGAATTTCCACATATGAACTTCGCACGCGCAAATCTTAGCGACATCAACCTTAGCAATCAGATCCCGGCCTGGATTTGTGACTCAGCGGAATATAGCCACCACCGCATACGATCTAATTCTGTATAGGCATATCTGGAGTACTCCTTGCCTGCTAAAAAGTGTAAAGTACTACCCTGAATGTAAACATGAACTAAACATATGTCATCTGGGCCATTATTTGCTGTCACAGTAGGTAAAACAGCGCTGACATCATTTTCTATGTACGGATGCACTTCAGGTTTTAGCCCAAGCTACTGAGTAGCCACCGTAGATTTTTTCGGAATGCTTAAGCGCACGACGTTTATTTTTCGAAAGTCAAGAACTTGTTCTCGCAGATTCTTATGTGAGTTCAACACAAGCACGATGGCCAAGATAATTCTGATTCGCCTACACGAGAAAATGGTGTGACAGCTGCTAACAGCAGTCAGCCCATAAGTGCTAACTGGTCCGGACAGACGTTTCCACAAAATGGAATGCGCCTTGCCGCAAGATATTCTGCATAATGTGGTGACTTGTTTTGCGTGAATTGGGTTCATCATGGGCAGTTGGGTTTTGCATCACGGGTTTTGCAGATATAGCGACTTCTTCTCTGAGGCAAAAACACTTTCTGGAGCAATTTCTATAATGAAAATCTTATCTTTGTCACTGGTGCCGTGAATGCAGAATACCGGTGTCAGCCAACTTAGCTAGCTCAACTACCTGACCCACTCCTAACATACACATGCGAAATCACAATTGTTCGTGGCTTAACTGAATTTAGTTAAGCCAAGGACAACTGAAAAAATGAGCACGTGTCCACACCATCCAATTGTGGTAACGTGCCAGAAGAAAAAGCCTCATCTTTTAGCGGACAGCCAGCCGCCGCTAAGTAGAAGTGCAGCAATGCACTCCTTCTGACGGCCATCTGCAACTACAACTATCTAACTAGCACATCTCAAGTATGTTCTTAACTTGTTGCTGTTCGTACAGGCAGACGCAAAATCATGCATTGTTTCAACAATTAGTCAACAAAAACAAAGTTTCACGTACCGAACTGTACTCAGATACCTGCGATAAGTGCGATTATGGCTGTGGGAAATCAAAAAAGAAGCAAGCAGATGACAGGAAGAGGCGCTACTTGAATGCATCATTGCCAACATTACTAGGCTTTAGATCATAACGCGCATCTACTATTTCTTACGAGCGACTATTTTTCCTATTATACATATGAAATATGGCGATCTAAGCGACGGCCGATCGCAAAGCACGGCTATCAGGCAATTTAATAAAACTTTCGAAACAACTTTCTATTGACTGCTCTCGAAATGGCCCCAAATAGTTTGGACTGGGATTTCGACCGTTTCAGGGTCTGTGGAATAGTGGTCGTTTCCAATATTCTAGCATAACACGTTGGGAAGCCCTTTATACTCTCACGGTTGTTATCAACTTGAACACATAATCTATCTAGTAATCAGAAACTAAGTTTGATTTGCCGAATGGGGGACGTGACCAAATTTTCGCACGGTTTCAGCCACAATCCTCCCCCATCTCTGAACCGACGATAGCAAATAATTGTAGTTTCTGCATCTCAATAAATTATTCCACGTACGTCTTTATTGCTTCTGGTGACGTAATTTTTCCCTGCAGATCATTCTGCAGACATCTGAATAGGTGGTTGTCCTTCGGTGCGATATTCGTTGAGTATGGTGAATGCGGAAAAAATTTCCCAATCAGAGTTTGCTATTTTGCAGAAGCTCACATGCGGCCTCGCATGGTTTTGGTGGAAAATTAGGCCCCTTCTATTCACGAGACAGTGTGTCTTGCTTTGGAGTGCAACAAAAACTCGGTCGAGCTTGTTATGGTCAAAAATACATTTAACAATTTTACTTACTCTCAGTCTGACCCATATATATATATATATATATATATATATAGTTTCCGTTTGTTCGTTTTGAGTCACATTTTGTAGCTCTACCTAAGTTTTTTGCTCTATTAAACCTCGTATATGCGTCGCAATAATGTAAATGTGATTGCGTTTGCATACGATAGCCCGGTATCGCTACGCTAATGTGGTGGTTTGCTTTGAATATATTTTTTTAACTATATGTCCCTTAGTTTTCCCTGTCTAAACGTTTTTGTCTTTCTGGGAGCGTCCTTATGGTTCACAGCAGGGTTCTATCTGACATAGCTATTGATATACAGAATGCAGGAATTGCATTAGTAGCCTCGACGCACCGGCGCCTCGTCCTACTCACATAGCTTACACACGTTATCTACTACCACTCTGAAACGTGGGACCGTAAGAAAGCTATACATTGAGACCTGTATATCTGCATTTAGTGCGCCTTAATAGACGGTAGACTGGCAGACCGGTGTTAGCGGCCTTGCGGCATTCCGTACCATTTTGACTAATATGCAACACTCAACACATTGCAGCCGACGTGAACCGGCGTCTATATATAGCTGGTAACATCAATGCTGCTCCTAGCACACTCGACTTTGCGGAGCAGCTCAATGGAATGTTCAATCGTTAAGCATTCCGACACCGATTCGATCATGATGACGATGATGATGATGGTCAATCAATAAGTTTGAGCGCGAATCGCTTCCAGTCGAAGTCTCGATTGAGTTTCCGAGTGCTGGGAAAAACGTGCTGTAGCACCCCACCGTCATGGTCATGATCGCGAATATCGACAACGAAACCGGTCCGAAGCCCTCTAACGGCGACGCAGACGACTACGTTCGGCGGAACGCCGCTGCCATTACTGGTCTGGTCTGATCTTGCATTATTAGCTCAAGTCGTTCATTCAGCAGCTCTGCGGAATCGAGTGACCGATTCCAGGTGTACCGGCCGCAACTTCATTCGATGACGACGACGACAACGGCCTGCAGCAACTGTCCCGCCTTTCCCATCGGCTCGAATAAGCCCATGCCCCTACGTCCTGCCCGACCCCCTCCAAACCAGAATGCCGGTTGCTATCGAGGAGCCAGACACAGATAGATGGGTAGAAAGATAGATGGACAGAGAGACAGGCAGACAGAGAAACAGGCAGGCAGACAGAGAGACGGGCGCGACACATACGATGCTAACGTATATGAAAGAAGTTGCGCCCCTCGCGGGGGGGGGGGGGATCTGGTTGGGGGGACATGTAGAAGCGACGCCCAACCAAGGGTCTGGGGGAGACTGGGGCGCTAGCACCCGCCGGCCGTCTGCGTGAGTGCCAGGAACAAAAACGTCCTCGGCAGCGCGCAACAGGTGCAGTAAGCTCGATCAGCGGCGGCGACGACTACATGTACGATGGCGATGACGGTGACCCTTTCCCGGTGTTCGGCGAGGGCAAACCTCGACCCTCGACAGCCGCCTGCCGCCGGGCAAGTTGTTGCCGGTGAGGCAAGCTACATCCACCATTCGCCACCAGCCGTCAGTCAGCTAGCGGTAAAGGGGGACACGAATCGGCACGGCGGTAGCGGCGACGACGACGACGATAACAACAACAACATCATCAACAACAACAACGACAACAACAACGCCAAAGAGGTGGAGGAGGAGGGAACTGAGCTCGAGGCTCGACATCGGCCCCGCCACATAGTGTTCGCTGTCGTCTCTCGGGTGTCCATCCGGCCCTGCCCGGAGATTGGAGACGCCTTGATCCACGAACGGGCGTCTCATCTTCATACTACTGGCCGGCCGAGACGGTTTTCCTCCGCGGGCTCGAGCCGCTGTTGCTGCTGCTGCTGTTGGTGTTACTGCCACTATTGGGTCTACTACTCAACCTGTTGCTGCTGTTGTTGTATTTGCTATTTGTTGCTGATCAAATTCATTGTTTATCATTGTTGTTATTGTTGTTCCTTCTGTTAGTGTGGTTGCTATTGTTGTGGTTGGTGTTGTGCTTGCTGCAGCTGCTGCCATCTCCCTTGCCGCACGCCGACCAGAAGAGGCCTTGTATTACCTTGGAAATATCAACTTTTGGCGCTACGGAGCCCAACAGGGGAAATAGTGAATTCAGCAGCAGCAATCAGACGAAAACGTTAGCTTACGCGCTGATGACTACGTCAACGATACAACAAACGACAACAGCAGCAACAATATATAAAAAGCAAATCAAAGGGTTACAAATTTGACCAACGTTTTTGTCATCGTGTATGTTTGTGAAGTGTATGAGTCACGTGGGCTGTGTGTGGCCAGCTTGCGGATTAAGTGTAAGTGAACTGCAGTTACTTAGTTATTTAGCCTGTTGACTAGTAACCAGCAATCACGCGGATTTTCATGGAAATTATCTTGCAACGGTTTTATTCACTCGTATCGGTGATGGTACAGTTATAAAGCCACTTGTTCCTACTTTTACTGCTCCACTATCATCAGATTTAGCGCCACGACCACCACGACCGCTGCAACAGCTGCTGCTACTGCAGATGCTGTTGTTGTTTACGTTATTTGCCCGGGTAGGCTACCGCGGGGAATCTACAGGTGGCGCAAGCTTGTGCTCTGTACCGGGATCATTCTGCAACTGCCGCGCCGCACTGATCTCACACAACATACAACGCTGGTTGTGTAGTGTGTAGTGCAATAAGTGCAAGAAGAACATCGTCACAATGCTATCAAGCCAAACAACATATGAGTAACACGAGTCGCGGCAAAGGGAAGCGGCAAAAGCGCTGCAGCTGGCGAAGCAGCTGCCGCTGTCAGCTGCCATTGTTGGCCTGCGAAACAAATGCCGTTGAACGGCCGTTCTAACGGCCGTTTGGCCGCAATCGGTTTTTCGCGCATGTGAAAGTAGCGCGTAGTGGTACATGGCCGGGCTATGGTGCTTGTGCGTGTGGCAGTGCGTACATGCGTGCCTGTATGGGCGCGGCTGTACCTTCATCATTGCGTTCACGACGCGTGACGGATGCGTGACATGAAGCAGAATCGAAGTCGAATCAAGCCGCCACCAAGACCACCACCGTCACCGGCAGCGTAGTGCAACAGGTCATCAACATCAACTCACGAGGAAGTAACGACATCGCCCAAGGTAGGCCCTATAGAGTTGGTAACGCCCGTCAGTCGTTCCGCCGTCTGTGTAGGCGTTGTTCTGTTGGGACAGCCATGAGGGCGACTGGGATGGTGTGATGGTGGCAGACGCGCGTCCGGAGGAAGCGCGCCACTTTGTGCCCCGTTTCGTTTAGTTAGTGTGGAGCTACTTAAACCAGCTCTCTAACTAACCGCTCCGACTAACTATGTTTAACTAATCGGACTCTCCTAGTGGCGTGTATGCCCATGTGACCCCTCTCCTCCCCCCCTCCCCCCTGGCCCCGGATTACATCTTAGGTAATTAATTCAGAAGGCCAGAGCAGCGAGAAGTTTTTCCCGGCTTGGTTTTTATATGATCTTTGATGCAATTTGTCCCATGCTAATTACTCCCGTTGGAGGAGGGTACTTGACTTTGTTGGGAAATGTTAAACTTTTATGTATGTGAATCTTTTGTTAACAACAAATCCACGCATCTGACAGCGGGCAGTGCTCAATCACAAAATCGAGGTGCGTTATCGGCTTGTGCGCGTCATTCTGTTTTCAAATGCGTTCCTTCGACACTGCTGACCTGATCGAGCACGTGGGGCAGATTCCCTGAACATTGAGAATCAAACTTGGCGTCGAGCCTGCACACCAAGGGAAACCAGGGGAAGCATTACGCTCTAGCGGCAAACCAGGACACGCCACCACGCGCAACGACCATCTCTACTATATCATAAAAATATTTTTTTTCTTCGAGGTTTTGTTTTTACATCTAGAGCTATCTTCCGACCCCAACGAGCTCGGAGTTCTTGTGGAGTCTTCAGTGCACCGAGGGCCGGACGCAAGGAGCTATCTAGGGTTTCCACAACAGTCCTTGTGGCGGCATGACCAGGCTGGTTCTGCTTAGTGGTATGATTTAAGGCGATTACTTGTCATCGGCGTGCTGGCAAACGTTGAGGGCTGTGCGCACGGTCTTGAAAAAATGTGGATTCTCAGCTAGTATTCGTGTACGATCATGCGTGATCAACGTACCGCTTTTGATTAGCCAACTTTGAACTGAAAGAAACAGTCTTAGAAGCTGTACCAGTTTTCCTTGATGCCGTTATATATAAAGCAAAGTCATCAACAGATCGACGTTTTTAGGCATTGCCTTGATTTTGGCCACTACAGACATAATCGAAATTCAAAAATATAAGTGTAAGCCCTGCTTTTGGGTGGAAAGCCTTCGAAGTAACTGGACGAAAAAAGGCCATTACAGAAACGAACGCACCTGCCGTGTTACCCAATTAGCTAAATAATTTTAAATGAAGGAATCCAGTAGCTACTTGGTCAACCGATACCTCGGAAGTAATTAAAAAAATTCAAGCTCCGTATTTTAGTCATATTTAGCTACCATGCATACATGGGCAATAAGAAACGTTTTCTTCAAAACTTTCCACTCTTTCAAAAAAGTTAAACATTAAAAAAAACTATACCAGATTCACTGTGCAGAGGTCCCACAAAACTATGTCGTTAAAATGTGTACTGATTTTTGATTTCATGCTTTACCCACCAGATGACGCACATGTATATGCAAATGCATACAGTTGTATGGTACACACTAGCAATGCTAATCTTACTCTACATGTATACACTACTAAGGTGATTTGGTTTCTTTTGCTTAGAAGTGCCACTCATCAGATAAACACAGGCCAATTTTTGTTTGATTTAAAGAAGTGACGCAAACGAGGTTCGGCGATATTTATAGAGTCTACAGTACTTAAACGTGAACAGTAGCAACGAATCTGCATTAAGTTATGTAATAAAAACCAAATCATATGTCTTAAAGCGGTGGAAATGCTACAAACTGTTTATGGTGATCAAGCAGTGTCCTGAAACACTGTGCATACGTGGCACTGTCGATTTCGCAATTTACTATCAGGGTGCTAGCTGACTAATTTGAGATATCTTATGGATCAGTTGTAACGGTCTTGACAGATGTTTTATGCGTCCGAATTCTGGCGCAAAGTTCTTCCCAAAAATGTTGAATTTTTAGCAAAATCACGTCTATCGGGAAATGTCCGAACTGAACCTTCAGGTGGTAGCTGAGAACCCTGACTTAGCTACTTCAGAGAGTGATTACCGGATACGCGTCATGTGTCTACGGTTACGACATCGAGACCGGAGCTCGATCCTCCCAGTGGGGCTTCCTGTTATTTTAAACACCTAGTAAAAATATAATCTTCTACGAATTTTTGCCACCTTGTTCTACGAGCATTTAATATTATCACTATATTTCCGCAACCTCCCTATTCGCCAAAACTGCTCCGGCGATGGTCGTGTTCCCACGGAGACAAAAATTGAAGAGACAACGTTTCGAGGCTATAGAGGAGAAAAACAAAGTTTTGCAGGAGCAAATAAACTGGTCGACGATTACTTAACGATTACGAAAGACGCGTTTAAAAATGTTTCCCAGTGAAGAGTGGGAGAGAAGTTGGTGCACGTGCATCGATATATATATATATATCGTTTTAGGTATTTACAAAGGTATCTTTTCAGTAAAGTTGTGAAAGAAGATTCTCAGATACTTGAACTTAGGGGCGTTTTTGCGTAGCTCGAGTAAGATATTCTGCAGACGTAATTATATATTACCTTTTGCCTTACGATGATGTCGTTCAATGGTGCCCGGTTTCCGTTTCATCTGCGCTGTGTATGCCTGTTATATTACACGGCTCTTTGCGGCCTACGTCGCGTACAAAATGTCCCAGCAGCTGTTCTTCTTGACGGCCTTCGAAGCAAATAACTATATATATATATATATATATATATATGTGTATATATATATATAGAGAGAGAGAGAGAAAAGGGGAGGGGGAGAAAAGACGAGAGAGGAAGCTTCTGCCAGTAGTGCTACATACAGTCGACACGGCGTGTCACTGTCGTGTACGAATGGGTTTCTATAGAAAGGCGGCGGGTTAATTTTGCCAGGAAGGTCACTTGCGCATTTCGCATCCATTCACTTCCGACAAGAAGAATCCGATGGTTTGACGGCTGGAGGCTACTGCGACATCTGCGGTAGGGCCAGAGTACTTACTGCTTGTCCGTGAGCTGAACCGCGGCTGGTTATCACTGCTGGCAGCGGTGATGTGTCCAGAAGACGGGGGCGTCCATCACCAACTAGCCATCTGCCTCGTATTCTGCCTTATTCTCTTTGGCGTTGTCTCTGATCGCAACTGCTTCCAGTACTACTATGACACAATAAAATCTATTTCTACAATAACAACAACAGCAATTCTCTGTTCCCTACATCATTGGTAAGGCGTGTATTCAATGCACCGAGGACGGACATGTGATGACATCGATGGCCGGTATCTACGACGACAGCCACAGCCTATGCCACGCCATTTAACCACGAGTTAGGGGCTGCTTGCGTGATGGATGCCAAACGCCATGCATCAATCGCGTGGTTGGAATTACGTTGCTTCGACTACGTAAATGTTGCAATTGCGTGTATCGAGCAACGGCATCTGTGTGCATCGGCTAGTAATTGGGTGGCTAACCGGACCGGTCGATGGATCAATCCATTCAACCAACGATTGTTTGTTTGCTGATTCTGCTGCCAATGTTGTTGCTGCTGCTAACAACGAGGAGCAATCGGATGATCGGCGACGGTGGCGATGGCGCCCGCGGTAGACTACCCTACGATGAAGAGCCTGCTGTGTTTGCGACAATTTCCCTCCGTGGGGTGGTGCTCTCGTGTGGTGTACGGTTTTGGGGGGTCTAAGTGCGATGGTAGTAGCGGCAGCGGAGGCGGCGGCGATGATGATGATGATGATGATGGGGGTGCATTTCTCGCTGTGTACGCGCGACCCCGCGCATACCCCGCCCACACGTACGAACCCCTTGCCTCTCCGCACCCCTTCCCTCTCGGCATACGTAATTACGCTTATTCCTTTATTGACAAACGTCATTAAGAAGAAGAAGAAGAAAAAAATTCACCGCACGGTCAACGAAGCGCGCCGGGTGCAAGTCGGAGGTGCCGAGGTTCGGGGGTTTACACGCCTAACGCAATCTGCGAGAACCACCGTCGTTCGTTCTCGGCTTGCCAAGACTAAGAGTCATTGACCGATTCCACCAAATCTGGCTGGATTCGATGTCGACGATACACGACGATAACGACAGCAACAGCACCGGTGGCTGTGGCGAAGCCAGCAACAGCAAAAGCGACAATCATCACACGGGTTTTAAAGGCAATTTCAATTGGCAAGTTGGCTATCGGTCGCCGCGCAATCGTTCCTATCGCGTGTAAGGTTAAGCGGTCATACAGGACATCAGTCGTAGGCTTCACGGAGACGACGACGACGACGACGACAACGACAACGACAACGACAAGAACAACAACAACAGCAACGCTCAAGCTGATTCAGCGGGTCGGTAAAAGCCTTAATTCTTCGACAGGAGACTCAAGGGCATCCGAATTCTTGCGTCAGAAGCGCTCGACATTCAACGAGGAAACGCAGCGTCTGTTCGGGGCACATTGTTGAACTGGGCTAACCCTGGGTTAGAGAACCCGTAATCACACGTTCGCGCGGAGACAATTGTCCACTCCAAAGTGCTAACATAGTGAAATTATATAAATAAAAGTCAACAACAGCAACTATCGTCGAAGCGGCGACGTTTTGAGGCTCATGCTCGTCGATGTTCCGTCCATCGACACACGAAAACGTATTCATTGTGACCACAAGCACAAGCCTTGGTATCACATCTGTGAGGATGACGAATACAAGCATGTTAATGATGAGGATGATGATGATGATGATGATGATAATAATAATAATAATAATAATAATAATAATAATAATAATAATAATAATAATAATAATAATAATTCAAGTCAAGACATATATGAATATAATAGTTAAGTTATCACTATAATCATCGTCGAGCCCGGTGGCGTAATGGCATGCGTCTGGGCCTCGCGACCGGAGGAGACACTAGATAGGTGCGCGGGTTTGAGCCCCACCGTTGCACATTTGTATTTATGGAGATCCGTCTATGAAGCAATGCGAAAAGCAGACCCATGGCCGTTAATTCTTGACAGCAGCTCTGACAATGTTGCCGGCAGCCAAAACACGGCGGCTCTCACTATCATTGGCGCTGCTACCAATGCTGCTCTGCTAAACATTTGGCCTCATCTCGACAAAAATCCCCCGCAACCCCACGCACACTTCAAGCTCGCTCTTACGGTTGACGAACGCGCCTTATCGGTGTGTGATCGTGCCGAGGATGCTGGTGATGGTCATGGCCGCGTTCGGTTGCGTTCGACGATCGCCAGCGCCAGGCGTTTGCAACAGTTTGCAACGAGCTGGTGGCTGCCGCCTCTCGGAACGGAGGAGAGCTGAAAAACGAGTCCAAAAGCCTGAACTCCATAACTCCTAACGTACGACGCTAGTCGGTAGAGCTGACGAAAAGCAAATGAAAGGGGTTTGGGGCGCTTAGCTCACCTGTTGCGCTCATTTTGCGTCTTATTGTGCTTCATCTTCTCTTCGACGTCTGTTGTTTTCAAGATAATTTGAGCTTTGTGCCTTTTGCGTCAGCTTTGCGACGTTTAGACAAAGACGGAGAATGGATAAATACCTTGCCTTTTCCAGTTGCATTTCCACGCATCACTTACCTTTCTCGCTCGCTCTCTCTCTCTCTCCCTATTGCTTGCACCATCGCTCTTATCTTTCGGCAGGGCTTTCTACTCTTTTCGTGCTTGGGCTTTTGTCTGTCTACATGCATGCATAGGCACGACGGCAGGTACGTAATAATGAGTACGTTCGGGAGCAGTTTGACAAACGTTTGCCTTCACGTTTTTTATTAAGCCTTGATGCGCCGTTTCTCATTTCATATAGACTATTATCCCAACATGTCTGTGTCTCCTTTAGCTTGTTTTTCTGATGTCCAAGTTAAAGAAATTAAGGAGATTAATTTAACGATTACATTCTCAATTTGAATGAAACCAGTTGAAAAATACTCTTACTACTACTACTACTACTACTACTACGACTGTGGATGTCTGCCGTCAATCTCGCATGATTGAAGCACAAGCCGGTGGCGGTGTAGAGTGCCAAGCCAAGCTATGCCGCTCTTGCAGTGTTTGTACTCCATCATGTAAAGTATGCTAAAGTATTGTCTGTCTGGCCACTGTCGCACGGCCGTACTGTCCCAACATTGTCCTTTGTAATTTTATTGCTTTCGTGGCTGTTTTTATTATTGTTGTTGTCACTGTACTGGTTGTTCTTGCTGCAACACGTTTATTGATTTTTATTCATTATAATGTCATTGTGTTTTCAGTCCTCCAGCTAACATTCATGCCGACGTCGATATTGAAATCGCGTTCTGACATGTATATATATATATATATGATCTTCTGCCACCCTTTAGTCTCTTTCGTCTCTGCGTCTAATAAGTCACATCCTTGCTTAGACGTTTTCGAGGTCCAGAGATAAGGCACCCGAGAGGTAATTATGCTATGCCTCGTATTTTCCAGAGCGCCTGGTTATCTCAGTGAGTAAATCCGACATTGAAAGAATACTTGGAAGAGTCTTACTAGTCTAATTAATTCTACCGCATGCGTCTTTTTCTTTGCCTCGCTAAATGATCTAGAGTGGCCAAGCGTGAAAAAAAGGCTCAGTATTTAAAACTTTCTCATGCCCAAGATAATAGTGTGGCATAGACTGCCGCATGCGTACGCCTTTCTTCATGCCCGACAGACACAAAAGAGCCCAAAATGACACACATGATAAGTACTCGCTATATGCTTGCTGTGTTTTGAAGCATAAGAGGAGCAGCCACCCTGTGGGACGAATAAACCGGTCCTGGCAACTCATTTCAGACTGCAGCATATTACAGCTTTATTACACGGCGTTAACCATAATATTGCGGTTTCTGAAGATTTTTCTAGCTATTGGTACTGCACTTACTAATATATGACTTATATTAAATATACATATAGCTTGGTTTTGCTTATATTATATTTAGGCGTATTTTGGGGGTATTCGAAAAGCTAACTTTTTCGGGCTGATTCCCAGCTAACATTTAATGTCCACGGAACGACTTTCGCATAGCTTCGTAAGACGGACCCCCGTAAATACAAATGTAAAACAACGGGGATCGAACCCGTGCACCTATGATTTTGCTCCGGTCGCAAGGCTCACACGGATGCAGCACGCCACCAAACTCGACATTCGTTCAAAAGGCTATTTATATATATATATATATATATATATATATATATATATTCATAAAGCTATGCACTATTGTATGTATATAAATACATTCAGGCGTAGCGTTTTCAAATTCACTTTCGCTCGTTCGTGCGACCGAGAAACTATTGCCCTCACACGCTTTTTATCCAGGTTAGTGAATTCGTGTAAGAAATACTCTTGCTAGCGTTGCAACCCCATAGCCCTATGACACATCAATGAAGCTCCAAGAGTATTGCGGTTCGAGCTTTGTTTGTGCTTTGTTTGCTCAACCTCGTGGTGCTGTGAAAGTCACCATACCGTCTAGTCAGACCAGATGGAAGCAATGCGCACAGTCAGTAGTCTTATCATCGGCTGATTCCAGGACGGCCATTAAAACTCGAAATTGTCGACTCAAATTCTACTATTGGTATCACCTCATTTTTCCCACTTCTGCCACTCCGTAAGCGCACTTGGTCCGGGGGTTGTTCCCACAATTCCCACAGCTGCCGGCCTCGCTCGCCGCCCTGACCAAAGCAGGGCCTCGAATGAACAGTCGAAAGCTGGCGCGGATGCTGAGCGTATGCCGTTATTGCAGTTAAATGTGGACTCGAGCCAAGACCGCAAGACTGCCGCCTGCAACAAAAGCACCAACTGCGCACACGCACTCTCGTAGCACCCCCTGTTGTTCAGCAACAGGTTGTCGTTATCACGTACGCTATCATGGTCGCTTCATCAGCTTCACTAGAAGCAGAGAAGCGGATGACTTGCGTGTTGACTGCGAGGAGCCGTCAGGACACGAGACTCCAGTGCGCACTTCATCCGCATAACGTTTAACGACTGCTGCTTAAATTAGCGCGCAGCCTCCACACCTGCTATATGAGACGGCAGAAAACGGCCCCATACGGCGCCATGCCAGCATCGCTTCCGTGGGTCTCCGGGTCCGTGGGTTCCATACGGCTTCCGTGGGTCATCATCTCCGGACTCACGGAAGTCTTTACTTAGGAATCGACGATTCGCGTTTTTGCAGAGGTTGGGTTTTGCCCTTCGCGAGCTTCCGTTGGGAGACGTCGAGACGACGCTACGGGCTGGTCCAACGACGCTACGGGCTGGTTGATTAGCAGAGAAACAGAGCTGGCTGGTCGAACATATAGACTGGCGTTGTGAATGCGGTTTTAGTTTCAGGCCAAACCGCCACCCGCTATCGAAGCACACTGTCGCCAAAGCCACCGCATCTACAAGCTTTGATTTGCACCGGCACCGGCTCGTCAAAGTAGTAATAGTATGTCCCCGTCGGGACGGGAACGAACAGAAGCGACAAAGTAGAGGCTGGATAGAAGAAAAAGTTCGGACTAGGGGTGGTGAGGGCTTTGAGTGGTGATGTTCGTAACACGATTTACACTCCGATGAGTGGCGAAATATTGGTTACGCTACACACATACATACATACATACATACATACGTCAACGTGGCAAGGCAACGAGAAATCAAATGTTTCTATTTCGCCGGCTTCTAGCTGCAAGGCAAGGAAGCTGACGTGAAGCCAGCCGTCCGTCGTGGCCTTGCTCAACTCTATCACACACGGCGTCGAACTACATAGAAACCTCCACATAGGCGGCAGCTGTAGCAAAAACACCCTAACACCCAACAGATGATGCAATAAGCGCAGCTATATTTAATATAGTTCGTCAAAGGTATTAAAAGCGAATCTATGTATGTTTGTCAAGCCAGTACGAACATACTTCATGCACGTTAGATTCTTTAGTAAAAACAGCCTAATGGGGCGCGGTGATCTACGTTATACTTTCGCATTCGCCCTTCGGAAAAAACACAACAATTATCATGCGTCTGAAATTTTAAACGGGATGGAAAATCGTCACGCTACACTCCGTGTTTATTAACGAAATAGCTGTGCTATTTGTCAAGCATCACATTAACACTTTAGAAAAAATGTCATGATCAACACAATGATACTTGATGTGGATACTGGGTTCCATACCGTGACGACGTATAGTGAGAGTAAATGTACTATACAAGATGCACTCAAGCATTCGTGCTCTGTGTGACAGAGTATTTCTATTCTCTATGTTCTCAAAGCGAGTATGTCAACAGAAAGAGATTGCCAACAACACTCAACTGAGCCGGTCTATGTTTACTGGGCTGCATCGGCAGAAAAATTGTCTGCGTACTGATACGACGCATTGTATATGTATACTCGTATGTATACTTCACTGATCCGCTTGCTCTAAAACGAAAAGTGGAGTGCCAGATTTTCGAATAAGTTGATGCTTTCTCTCATTGGGACCTTTTACATATGCGTGTAGTTTAGCTTTTTACGTGTGCTACAAAATGATAACCCCGGCACTGTCTGAGGCACGCGAGTATGCTTTGCGAATACTTGCCTCACGCATTGCTGTGTGCGGCGCAACAAGGTAGTTGATGTTTCCAATACTATTTCCCCTCGCCTTCAGTCTGCGCCCTAAACTCGATACTGGTACAGAATTCAGAACTGCAACGTAGGGCTGTCAGGTTGCGAGGCATCACTCGTATTAGGCTCTTTAAAACGAAGGCCTACTATTACTGCGCTATCAGCGCGTTCCCCGCAGAGATGAACTTGAAACAAAACACAACAATGCGGCGTGTCACCACCGTCATCGCATTTATGGCGTTAAGACGCCGTCCAAACCAACCCATCACCAGCTCAAAAAGCTCGGCAGGCCGACTTTTGCTTCACATTGGATTGGTTATCACAGCTATGCGGATCTCTGATCTCTGAGGGACTCTATTTGTAGACTAAAGAAGAACTATCGGATATCCCTTAAAGCGGCCGAAATGAGCCCGCTTGATCAGTAGCTTTCTTTGCTGGCAGACAGAGTACGCTTCAACGACCAGCTTACCTCACTAAACAGGAACAAAGAAGACTTT
>QVRM01005456.1:45000-56323 GCA_003439945.1 Dermanyssus gallinae | reverse complement strand
CTAGGGCGCGCCAGGAAGCGGCCGAAAAGAAGCGACAGCGCAAAGAAGCTAAACAATTGACTACGGACAGCGAGGGTTACAGCAGGAGAGGGCGTGGTGCCATCAGCGCCGCTGTCGCTGGTGCCGCAGCCAAGGGAGGGGAAGTCAATGGTACTTCTAATGATTAGAATACTTCAGGTGAACCTCAACCGGTGCAGAGCTGCGCACGACCTGCTTGAGGAGACGGTCCGGGAGAGGGGCATAGCATTATGCCTCCTTTCGGAACCGAACAAGAAGCGAATGAGAAAGAAGAGCTCTATAAATACCGATGAACGCATCGATGCGGCAACCTGGTGGACAGGAGAGGACAACGCCAAATGGGTAGTACGGGCTCAGGGAAGTGGCGACAGTGGCTTTGCGTGGGTGGAATTAGACGGGGTGTGGGTGTTCTCTACTCGTGCTATTTTTCACCTAATAGGGAGATACAGGAGTTTCAGGTTTTCCTGGGTCAACTAGGCCGTAACTTAGGCACGCACGAGGGAAAACCATTGATTGTTACCGGGGACTTCAACTCGGCCAGTACTGCATGGGGTAGTCGTAACACTTCGGAAAGAGGACAAATCTTACTGGAATGGATGGCAGAGCAGGGGCTTATGGCTGTGAACGACGGGGACGTTCCGACGTTCTCACGGGCAGGGAGGGAATCCCACGTAGATCTCACGCTTGCCAACGAACGGGCATTCACGGCGATAACCGGGTGGAGGGTCGATACGGTTCATAACCACAGCGACCACCGCTACATCTGCTTTGAGGTACGAGCCCCAACCGCGACGCTTCCAGCATCACCTACCCGGGGCAGACGGTGGCAGATGAGACAGCTGGAAAAGGAAGCGCTAGTAAAGGAGATCGACGCGAGGTGTCGGACGATGGGAGTGGGAACGGTGGACGAAAATCAACTCATTGAAACACTCATTGCCGCATGTACAAAGGCTGGCCCGCCTCACCCGAACGGCGGAGGTGCCCGACGGCACCGGTCCGTTTACTGGTGGAGCAAAGAGCCGCACATGCCTAGGGCGACCAAACATTATCTAACGGCGGCAGCAGCAGAGCGATAGTGGTCACAATCGATAGCACACATAGCAATGATGCAGAATGACGCACATAGGTACAACGCTAACAACAGTGGCACGCGGTCTAACAGGCGCTCAACAGACTTGACGAATCTCCGGTAACCACCAGTTCATTTATATAGCAGGAACATGAAGAGCGACCCCCCTATGTGTTTCCAGGCTCTACTTTAAAACGGTACGCAATTTTCTTTAGTTCCTAGCTGTCGCTACTCCTACACACGTCCCTAGGCGCGGCTCAAGTAAGCGCTGTAGAACAGACATTACAGTACATGCACAAGAGACACGATAACAAATTGAGAAAACATTGTGTCGTCTTATTACCTGAAGGCTCTCATAAGACCACTACCGTGGCAGCCGGGTATGAGCGGCATGTTATAGTAGAGTCCGAAAATCATACGTGGCAGAAACGGCAGAAGCAGATTTCGAAAGCAGACTTTGCCCTTGTCCTTAAACTCTCCCAGGTGACGCAGTGGGCGGTCGGTGATTGTACGCCACATGGCACCGAAATTGCTGCGATACGGGTACTGCAAGACACAAATTACGTTCCGCGTTATCTAAATTTAAAAAACACTTTAGTATTCAAATAACTTAACGTGACTTCTATTGGCCATACGTTTTTCAAGGCAGATCGCACATTTTTTCGATTTTTCAACTCTCATTAGAACGTACAAAAGTAAACAGCCATATAGATGTGCATGCGAACCTTTAGAGCAGCGTAGTAATAGTTGTGTCATAGACCGCCTTACATCCTTTAAGTCGGCTTAACGCATGTCTGCTCGTGTACTTTCGTTTAATAAGCGTGATTTTTAATATACGTTCCGACGTTAAAAACTAAATTTCAAAAGTCTACACTATAGCTGTCCGGTGGATATGCAGCCGAGTAAAAGCGGCCACTTCCCTTCAAGTATGAAAAAAACGTACTAGTAAGTGGAATGAATCTAAATTCTTAGTTTGTAATTAGCTATACATGATGTAACGATAGCCAGCACTAGTTACCCCATCCCAGACGATAACGTTGATGTTTCTTGTCGCCGTTCCGTTGAAGTGTAGGGTCGCGTAAAGGTTAACAAAGTCGCAGAAATGGTGATACATATTAACCGTAGCATCCAGCTTGACCAGCATCGTCGGTTCTTCGATGACTACACCACAGTCTTTGTCCGTCAACCGCTGTGGAAGAACTGCAGTCAGACAGAGAATACGACAGACTTAAGAATCTCACAAAACTCGAATTTTGAGCTAGAATTAGAGAATTAGAACTCGCCACCGCTAAGCGATGTGATTACATGTGACGTTGTTGAATCCCCTTGTTTCAAAAGGACCATACTATACTACAATGCAAAGCTGCAAATAGTTCGATTAGCATGCGTTGCTGATCATAATACATCAAAGCATGTTGTTATATATAATATATATATATATATATATATATATATATATATATATATATATATATATATTCAAACAGTGTAATTACCTGTAAAATGTTCGATTTCCGCGAACCACGACTGTAGAGGGCTTTTGTATTGTCCGAGAGATTTGTGCAGGTCTACATTCAGCCTGCAATGACCACCGACTAGACCGGGACCCAGGATGTCTTCCCGATACTTCACCGGCGGCTTAAGCTCTTTAAGCTTGGAGAAATCCATGAAAATGTTTTGAGCGCGGCAGAGGCGCGCGTGATCAACACACTCCAATACGCTGTCCTCCTAAAGCGATACATCAAAGCCGGATTACAGACACGTTCGACCCTATATCGTTTTCTCTATGTCACTTGCCTTTATACTAAACTAAAAGATAGCAGTAGTATTATTATTATACGAGCATAGCTGGTGTGACACATGGTAGTATAACTTGTAACTCAACCAAGCAGCGAATGTGTCTTCATACGAATCGTGTTTGAAATGTTATGAAGTCCCGGCCAGTAAGCATGGACACTCCTGAAACAAATTGCCTAGAGGGTAGAACCAGCCAGCAGCAAACGAACACGTGACTTTCTACCGCAACGCCTCTCGCTGGTAATGCAAAAGGGTTAGCGCCTACTTTTTTCTACAACTAAATACATATTGTTTCTATAACAATTTCAATCTATAACAAATGTGCAAGCGGTATCTAAATGAAACGTAGGGAACGTCGTATCAGCCGAACCGATTGAACTTTGAATATGCCGCTTTGGCACAACGTAGTGGGACATCTAAGGACAGCAAAAGGAGTAGCCGGCGTTGTTGTCGGAGCAGAGCTCGGTGGCGTGGTGGATTAAGTCTCCGCCTCGCAACCGGAGGAGACAGCACATAGCAGGTGCGCGGGTTCGAGCCCCACCGTTGCACCGATTTGTATTTATGGGGGTAGTCCGTCTATGAAGCAATGTGAAAAACAGTTTCGTGGACGTTAAATCTTGGCTGAGGGTCAGCCCGAAAACTTTACTTTTAGTTGTCGGAGCAGAGAAGCAGGCGCTTGTGTGTCTCGTCCAACTAACGCGGCGCGGCAGTGCGTGTAAGAACATCGTGGCGTTCATATTGCAAAATTCGACGATTGAGGGGCATTTAGGTGTTAGCACATTTCTGACTGCGGGAGGTGTTCAATTGTTATATATATATATATATATATATATATATGCCACATACTAACTTACAGTTAATGTACTAACCATTTTAGAGCCCCTGCAGACGATAGCCATCTCCTGCAATCGTTTGGCAATGTATCCGAAATCGGCGGTATCGAAAAACTCGCGTTCTTGGGCAGGCTTGTTACCTTCTCGGGTCCATCCCTTATCAGGGCCGTCGCAAACAGCACGATGAAAGCGTCTCTCTATCGTACAGCTCTGTTCGTAGCCCCCAGCACTTGTTTGCCTTGAGATCCGCCTAGATCACACAGACAAACGACGTCGCCAGCATTTTTTTCATCAGAACAGAATTGGAATTATGAATGGTGGTTGATTAATTTGTTAGTCGCTTGACATATATACCTAAAAACACATGTTATCCTTAGGTATTGGGGGCGCTTAGCTGCAGTATATATATATATATATATATATATATATATATATATATATATATATATATATATATATATATATATATATATACATATATATATAAATATATATAAATATACATATATATATAAATATATATATATAGGCATCAATATCACCCAATATAGCTTCCTCCAATACATACTAAGTAAGTGCAACAAACTTGTGGACAAACTTTTCTTTGTAATACCGACCCCGTTCACTCTAACATTTGGTTCTAAAGCTAAGGCCCCCGACAGATTTATGTCTCTAATCTCCATCGTCAGTCCGTCGATACGAACTCACCACAAGCACGGCATTCTATATTCTTTCTCCATATATATTTAGCTCACATATATAGTCCCTGTCGTAGCATCTGCTAATACTCCATTCTCTCTGAAATTGTCGTATAGTCATTCTACTCCGCACGTTTCCCGCTTTTCCTTTGCAACTAGATTTGCTACACTTGAATTTCCATTTGCCCGTATATGCCTTTTTACCCTCGATTTCACCATTCTTTCCGATACATTTGCTTGTGCCCATTGCTGACTATTGCACACAATCTAGCTGCGAATTCTACGTTGCGATCCCACTTCGTTTTTACGCCTAGCGCCTTATTCATCACTTAGATCTTTTATTTGCGACACTCTTCATCTAAATACTACAACTCAGCTATTTTCTACATCTTTGCATGTATTTTTGGTACTCCCTCCCCCCTCAAAGAACTATCTGGCGCAATTAAAATGGCAACCCAATGCAGATCTTGTCACCCCCGCTTGTAGACCAGAGCGGCATTTGCAAATGTGAATCATGATACATAAATGGCCTTTCATGTACACCCTTTTCCCCTATAGGTCATCCCACTCCAATAAATCACCGATGAAATCCTTGTTTGATCCCCTTAGCGACTACAATCTTCCTGGATTGTTCTGCTATTACTATTATTATTTGAACCGTGTTATTCTTGTAAATTTATTCTAGTAACTCCGCCTAACTTTTCAAAACCCTCCTCCACCATCAGTTATTAAATATTGTTCTGTCCATCATACCATATGTTTTTAGATGCTTCCACAACCTGACTTAATAAACAAATATGATTATCTACTACGATAATCGCGACGCGGTGTTCCTTTCTTACTCTACTGTGTTCCTTATTTGTCAACATTGTTTTTTCCTGCCTGTCTGTTGAAAACTGTCATATTCGCTGCCTCTAAGGTCCCCAGAAACTCTGAGCTCTATTATTGGCCTCCTTATAATGAGCCCAATTCTCTTCTGCCTTATCTGCGCCCCTGCCCATTACCTTTCTATGTTCCCTACTCCACATTTTCCTTTCTAATATGAACTTATTTATTTGATCGCTCCTCACCTTTGTCCCCTCCCTTACAGACGCATCCCTAATTTTCCTATGCATCTCGTCTACCTGCTTTTTCCCACATGCCACCAAGAGCGGTTTCGTGTATTCTATTTTTTGCGTCCATTTGGTATTGCTCGCCCTGTTAGATCGGGTGACACAGTGGCAAATTCCGATGACATTCTGAGGTACAAACAGTAGTATATAGACCAACCTTGGTAGAACAAAATTAGCACATAAAGCACCTTTGTGACAAATAAACAGATATGAACAGCAATCAAATCTAGATATTGGTGATAGACTAATATGAGCCAAATATGCATTTTCTATAAACAAAATTGACGTGGCGCCATCGATAAATACATTTCGCCATGCTTAAAGAAAAAACACGTTCCTTTAAATAGGACATGATTATACCAGTGTTTATGAATAAGGATTTGACTTCAAAACTCAAACTTATACATCTGTAGATATATAAAACACGGGCTTTTAGTCTTGCGCACTATGTGACCATAATGTTGCAATACACAAAATATTACATAATTAAGCGGGCGTTAACAACTGATATATATATATATATATATATATAGGCGACCGGAGTTTAATTAGGGAACTTCTACTAGAAGTAGTGTGATCGTAAATTGACGCCTGATGCAAAGTTGTACAGCGTAGTACTATTCTGATTTTTTACGCACATTCATCGGTGTATATTAACGTAACAGGGCAAGTATATTACATTTGCAGAACCATGGAATCAACTGAATATAACAAAATTATTTTATGTCATCTAAAGGTGAAACTGCTGCGTAGCTGCTACTGGGACCTAGTCGTAAGCAATAGATAAACAGACACATAAGTGAGCGCAAAGATTTATCACAAGAATCTCCAAAACAAGAATATTCCATGTTGCTGCAAACAACAGACATATAGAAGATAGCGTGAGCTTTGACATGGCGTTGTAATGAACTAAGACTTAACATCAAATTTTTAATAACATCAGACAATCAAAATAAAACCACCTCGAATAAGGTCAAACAGCTATAAAATCTAGGGCTTTCCCAACAGTCATTGTGGCAGCATGGCCGTTGTACCTCGGCGATATGGTCATCATAAATTCTCAATGAGAATCGCTCAAAAAAGTTAGATCAACAATAATAATCAAACCGACGACGCCCATGAACAGTGCACTAGTTTCCTAAAGCTCAAGTCCACATGCGGGTTGATGAGATGAGACACAATTGTATATTTATATATATATATATATATATATATATATATACAATTCAATCAAATTCTTTTATTCACACTGTCTGTGTAAAACACTATCTAGTTACAATTGGAGTACATAAGGACTCCGGTTAATCAAGAAAGTACTCCCAGCTTACTCTTAAGTCTCTCGAGGTGATTCAGAGACTGTGGGTATGTACAAGTTTGGGCATGATACAGATCACAAGGGCCTTCGCAATATTTACAGATACACGACTCGACTGGGTCGTGAAACGACTCCGTTCGACAGACCACATGATGATAGCCGTGGGTCGAGAATTTGACCACCACGTGCCTGTTTGCCCGATCCGGATTCTTCCATGTGTCGTCTGTCATTGCTGGCGAAGTGAAGAACTGCGGGCTCACGTCGCTGATCTCCTCTCTTTTCCTGTTCATGAACTTTACAAATGCCGTCGTCTCTTCAAGCTTGAACTTTTGTTGGATCTCCTCCACAAATCGCTTTTCTCCCGTCAGGAGGTAGACCATACGATTTCGCGTATTTGTGTGGACGCCAAGAACTCTTTTTAGGAACGTCGATTTGGCTCTGTCGAGTGTTCGAAGATCTCGCTCGCTAAGATGCTCCCAGATCAACTCGACGCCATAGGCAGCACATGGGGCTAGCTTGAGCATGAAGAGTTTAGAGGCGGTTTCCAACGAGAGGCGATACGGGTCCGATATCGATGAAGACGCCAGAGTTTTTCTGAATCGCTCCTCTATGTGTCGAGAGAACGACGATCCACTCGTCGTGAACACGATCCCAAGGTACGTAAAGTTGTTTACGAACTTTATTGGGACTCCGTTCACCTGGATCTGGTCGCTGGCCGCGAGCCTCCCTCCCCGACGGAATTTTATATATACAATTTGGCACGCAGAGCTCGTTGCGACAAAAGATTAACAAATATGTCTAGTTCACCAGCAAGTTTATTTTCGTGCCGCTAGTATTCGAAACATTCGGGGGACCCGGCCCAAAGCATAGTCACTTCTCCAAAATATTGGCAAACGAATCGAACTGGCTACAGGGGAAAATAGAGCTCTTGACTATCTACTTTAGCGGCTATCACTGGTGGTTCAGTGCGGCAATCCGATAATGGGCACAATGAGGGGCTGCCTCGACGATAAGCTCGAGCTGATAGCGCTCCTCACAAGCTCTTATGTCATGAGTTAATCACATACCCCTGTAACCCTACAATTAAATAATAAATTTGTTATCTTTTGTAAAAAAAAGTTTTACAACATGGTTTGTGTCAAAAGACAGCATTGATATATATATATATATATATATTTTTTTTTTTATGTACAACATATAACTAATGTATTATTAAGTTGTAGGGTTTCAGGGTATGTGATCAATTTACGACATAAGGGTTTGTAAGGAGCGCTATCAGTCGAGCTTATCCTCTATATATATACGTATATGTTTGGAGCGACATTAAAACATGGTTTTTACGTAGATGCCGGCCATCGCAGCTCCCATATTCTGCCACGTATCACATACGCTGAACTGTCAACGACCGCTGGCAACCACAAGCACACTTAATACCCACGTGTAGACATTCCACGTCCATATACTATACAGACGTGCAGACGCGGGTGCCCACAGACTTATTACACAGCGCCGCAACTGAGAAATGGAAAAATAATAGCGCTCGGATGGAAGATGGAAACCATCAGCGGCAAACGGCATAAAATTCAGCTTTGCAGTGCCATTAGGTGAACAGCTGAGTCCGCGCTTTAAATTACACGCATAATGTACAGCTTGTGTATGTTGCGGCTTCGGCAGTGAAAGAGTACCCTAACCCCAGTGCCAGAAGTACTGTTCCCGTTTGGTTCGCTGCCAAAACAGGCCGGGTCTGTTCCACTGGTGCACAGCCTACTCCGGAGATTCTCTCTCCTCTGCGGGTTGCCGAAGGTTTACGTGAGGGTTATTGTACCGGTTTTGCGAAGTAAACGTCGTTTGCCCGGACAGTGGGTACCGAGAGGAGTCTCTGATTTCTACGGACGGCGCCGATCTTCTCGGCGAGCCTTCGTGACACGATCTCAGTGGAGCAAGACCGTCAGTTCAGTGGTGGCAAATGTATGTCAATGGATAGACGGATCGACACAATAACACTTTCCTTTAGGATGAGAAAACGTACACTAAATCGTCACTACATAAAGTAGAAATGCTTGAAAATATCTAAATTATTCTCGCACAGCGATATTTCCATAATTCCGAAAGCTGTCGCGTGTATCACATACAACAACAACACAAAAATGTCAACAACGTCACGATAGTTTTATAAAACTGGTTCTTTGCCATATTTTCTTAGACCTAGAGCATCGAAAGGTTTGGCAAGTTTCCCGCGTTGTGTGGGGTGAATTAAGAATCGAATCCAGTGGCGGATCATATTTGTTGATGCTTGAGTGAACAATTCGAGTCGATTCTCACACAGGCAAGGAAGGGTGTGAGAAAATGGCAAGCACAAGAATGTTGATGTCACAACAGTCGTGCAAAAAAATCGGGATGCGCACTGATTCTTGTTACAACTTACAGCAAAGATAAAAAAGTCTCGCCCTTCATTGTGCCTATTAAGCCAAGGCAGCAGGCGTCCCACACGGTACTCCCAGGTTGCTAAATTCCCGGGGCATTAACCGTGTAGCCCGGGGACTGTGCGCAGTACACTTTCCCCGTAATACAATAGCCTTAACAGCCCTCGAATAGGCCACGACAGGATGACAATACGAATTCGTTGACACCCAATCGATATCGTATGCCCTGCCTCCCCGCCAACAAAAGGTGACACTGGGAAGAGTTACTATTGGGAGTTTACACCGTCTGACTAACTTACATGTGGGCCAGTGAAGGTCCCCGCAGCGCGTGGCAGTCACGCACCAGCGGACCAAGGCCGGTAAGAGAGTCATAGTTACTCCCGCATTGCATGAGAGCATTTAGAAGAACTTCGATCGACCATTGGGAATGAAGCCCCCTCCCTGGCGGGTGAGCTTTAGGTAGAGACAATTTCGCACACTCGGACATATTCATCTGTACGAACGACGAACACTGTTAAGCACGTGTCCAAAATAGCAGCGAACGACAAACATGTGGCTCATGTGAAGACTGCGATTAACGATCGATTAACGCAAAAGTCTTGATGAGTAGGTACCTCGCTATTTGTCACTGGACCAAGAAAAGGCGCGGGCCTTTCTGGCCCGAGAAACTCGGATAAAATTTGACGAGGGCCAGTCTTCTTAGTTCTGGAGACTCGTCATAGGTGGTGGTGAGACGTGGGAACATTTTTATGACACCATCCACGCACGACCCCAAGCTCGCAAAGGTCAGGCGTTAGAGCACCTCTACCCGCCAAAATAAAGGTAGCGCTTACGGTCGGCTGCAAAAATTATGGTTGCCATCTTTTTCTTCTTCGCCAGAAAAGTGAAATTGTGGCGATTGTCAAACTGGAAGAAGGGGGGGCAGCAGTCACGAGCGATTACTTAATTGAACAATGCCTACCAAAAAGCAATGGTTCCACCACCACGACAGCTCGTTGGCGCGCCAACCGACCGTGCTGAAAGCACTAAGGCTTTTCGCGCCGCATATGAAGTTACGCTGGTGAAGCACCCGCCTTATGTTCCAAACTTGGCACCCTGGCGATTTCTATCGCTTTTTAAGCGGACATTTAAGAGCAAGACTTGTTTTTGTTTCAATCCATGCAAATCAGTGCTTGTTGAAGCGGAGTTCAACAAACATCGAAAAACGCCATTAAAAGATGTGCGTCTCGTCTATGCATGAATCCACCGCTTAAGGGAATATTTAGAAAGTAGTGAGATTACGTCGACATCTAAATACGCATTGTGCTTTCAGAACATAAACGTGCCTTTATTTGTATTCTATCATAAAACGTATTCATATTATGACTAGAAATGATTGGTATGATGATATCTGCTGCTGCCAATTCTTGTTACAACTTACAGCAAGGATAAAAAGCACAAGAGCGTTTAGAAGTCACAGTACATAAAATCATTCGTGATATGATGATAGCTGCTGCTGACCCAGGCCAGGTTTTTTATCGGTAGGCGGTTTCTACTGAAGTCCCGCACTACTTGAGAGGTCCACTTCGGTATAAGTAAGGTATGCAAAACCTCCGTGAAAATATTGTGTATTGCGTCAATCCGAGACCGAGAGAAACTTATATATATTTTTGACATTGAAATCTTAGAATTGAAACATCAATAGTCTCATTTAAAGTCACAATATATATATATATATATATATATATATATATATATATATATATATATATATATATGTTGTGACTTTAAATGAGACTTATATCGCAAGAAAACAGTCAGAGTATCAACGCAGGTGTATTTGTACATGTATATAAATAGATCTACATATATGTATAAAATATGTGTACTTACCCGACAACTCTCGTCGGCCCGGCATTCCTCTAAGAGGCTACTGTTGAGCGCAGCCCACATGGGTAGATGTGTAGGTGGTACGTCCAACTCAGTGGACAGTGCCAGCAAGGGCTCAACACAGCCTAGCCCTATTAGGGCCGTCACTACGAACATGACCGTTTTCAGGTGACCTCCGTACATGGCTGG
>QVRM01005456.1:0-40000 GCA_003439945.1 Dermanyssus gallinae | reverse complement strand
AAAACGACAAATGCCTGAATAATAATAATAATAATAATATCAACCAGCCATCGTGATAGAGAGCCGGTCGGATTAAACTCTTCCCTAGCTCTACCCTCAAAATGTGTCGAATACTACTTGTCTTAGGTTATGATTTAATACACATTTTTCAACTTTGTGATTCACATTTCACACAGCGAATAATTCCAAAATAAGTAGTCAATAATTTTGTCGTAAAAATAGATCTTATTCAGCAGTGTATTGAGATCGAGGAGCATAGGTAGAGGAGAAAAAGACGGCCGAGAACATGAGGGCCAGTGCGGGGGCCTCTCGTTTATTAACGTCTGATTAGAACACGATAAGTGGAGAAAGGTGACCACAAGATGTGCTACCATCAATATGTGTTTCTATATATATATATATATATATATATATATATATACAGTTTCTTTATATATATATATATATATATATATATATATATATATATATATATATAGATAGATAGATAGATAGATTATTTTTTATGTAAATAAAACAGATTCTTTCTCTGCATACTACATGGTAGACGATGACGATAGACAGTAAAGAGACGTAAACACCACAAAACCGTCAGCCACGTTGTTTCAATGCAGGCACAAGTATATAAGGCCGAAGATAAACAACAATCATTAGCTTTCCATCGGACCCCATTAGTCATTATTAGTGTTGGTGTTGTTGTTTTTGTTGTTGTTTCCGTTGTTGTACCGTCAAGCAGCAAGTGGCCGGGCCCGTGCAGGCGGATCACATACGTATTCGATTATGAACGAATTCAATCTTTCATTGATCATATAATATGGTCATGGTTGTTACATTGTTTCAACGCTGCGACACGGTCTTACGGGTCGGAACTTTTGCCGCACTTCTTCCATTCGGCCAGCCAGTGAGCGCGGACGCTGCTGTTGTTGTTGTTGCTGTTGTTGTTGTTGTTGTTGTTGTTGTTGCTGTTGTTGTTGTTCTGGGTGGCGCCGCCCGGCGACCCAGCGGCAAGAATTGATTCTTTCTTGGCGACTGCTCTGTTTATTGTTGTCAGCGTCGCCTCCTCTCTCGAGTCGATGGAGAGTCTACCTAGCGAGAGAGTCACAACAAGCAAGACGACACAACAGACGAACAGCGAGACAGATAGATAGATAAATAAACAAATAAATAGAGAGATAGATAGTTAAATAGATAGAGCTATGGATAGGTCGAGGCGGGTACCGCAAGCTGAGTCTGTCAGCCAGCTTTATCTACCTCTATATATATATTTCTTTTTATATATCATATATATTTATTCAATTTCAAATCATTCACGAATCAAATCATTCTACCTATATATATATATATATATATATATATATATATATATATATATATATATATATATAGACACGAACGATAGCCTTTTCTGCAAAATTAGCTGAATAGTTATAATTGTTTGAATGTATGTAATAATGGAAAATTCAAGCTCAATGAAGTGTTATTGAACTTAAATAAATTTGCCGTCCGAAGACGGTCCCATAAAAAAGAAAAAATATCGAAGATGGCGACGACTTTGGCAAAACACTTAAGCAGCAGCAGCAGCCGAAACGACAACTGTTACTGCTATGCAGTAACAATAACAACAACAACAACCAAATCAATAACAATACAAGAACAACTTCCAAGCATCATTCGCTTGTCGTGAGTTGTTGGTTGAAACGTACTGGGGGTTTGGCGGGGCTATATGATGAAGTCACCCACTAGCTACAGAGCCAAGAGTTGTTAGCCGCTGGGAAAAGGAAATTTAGTTAGGCGGTCGCAGGTGGAACAGCGGGCAGAGGGTAAACATTGTTGTTGTTGTTGCTGCTGCTGCTGCTGCTGCTGCTGTTATTGATGTTGTTATTATTGTTAGCGTCACTATCGCTACCACGCGATGACAATACAGTTCTGACTAGTCGGAGGGTAGAAGATACGTGCTCGTGTGTTTTCCTCTTGCATTTTGTTCTGTTTCATCTTCTCTACCTCTATCTCTGCTGCTCTTCGGCGTCTACGGAAAGCGATAATCCATCGACATAAAAGTGTCGGGTCGTTCTCGGGTCGTGTCGCTGGTAATGAATCTACGATTATGATCTATTGGACTCCTGTTGATTGATTATCACAACATTCAACGGCTACAGATTTATATATATATATGTATATATATAGGCATATATACATATGCCTTGTTTTATTGCCTATTCATGGCCGATGATTATTTCTATTATGGGCAGAATGTATGGTTTTGCCATAAGCTGATTGATTGATTTGTGTTGAGTGGGTAGAAGGATGTTGTCGTGTATCTCGTGTGTGGAATGGATAGAAGGAGTGCGTGCGTGCTATTTGCTGTTTGAATAGGATCGCTTCGTTCAGTTCTACGGCAGTCGGTTTAGGTGACAATGCTAGTGAGTGGTCACCGCGAGTCGTGCCATTCATCAAGTAGCGGTTTGTGTTGTAACGTATCGGGTCAGATCGGGGGGTTTAAGGTGGGGACATTTATTTACGCATCGCAGGCGAAAGGGGGCATTCACCTTTAAGAGTCGAAGTACAGTTGCCTTGTACAAGTTACATTAGAGGGCCATTGTTAGTAATTACCGACTCGTCGGAAGTCTATTTGAATTTTGAATGCATTATTTATTAACCATTTGTAACTATTAAGTCTTATATTCATTTGGTTTTCGCACATATGTGCAGCTACAGCTCTCCGACATTACTTTCATAAGCGACATTGCTTTGGTACATTGCTGTTGTACGTGACTTAGATCACACGATTTTCCGCATAGCTTGCGTTCACACTCGGTCGATATCTCATGCAACCCAGTTCGCATACATATCTTTACGTGAAATCCATGCATTGCAAACCCATTGTAACGAAGAACCTGTTCTTAAAACATGGGCCCTTAGTCCAGTAGTTTGTGTTTGCAGTCGCTCTAGTCTCATCGCAACGCCAATCAACAAAATTCGCAAATTTTCTTCCCATTGCAAGCAAGATGATTCTCAAAGGCCTCCTCCGATTTCGGTCAAGTATAAGTTCCAGCTCTGAGAAATTCCAGAAAGAGTGGTGTCAGCAGTCGAACGACGTCTATATCCAATCTAGAGACCGATCTACCGTGATTTGATTGATCTACATCATACAGCTTTTAGCCAGCACAACACACACGCACAGACATTCAGACAGACAGACACACCTAGTAGTCAGTGATAAATGGTCAGTTTGTGAAATCATGATATACAATCAAATATATGTGCGTATATCTCATTGTATATCATCATCATCATTATCGTCGTCTTTACGGCACGTATCGACTTGATGGTTGAGTTAACCAGTTGTCACTCGCGACTCACTCGCCGTGACGCTGCTGGAACCTGTCGCCCGTCGATGGAGCACCCATTCGGAGTGGCGTACTAGTAAACGCTGCGTTCGGGTCATATTCGCTGTTATTGTTGATGTTGCTATTGTTGTTGTTGTTGTGTTTGCTGTTGCGGCCATTGTTATTGTTGCGGCTGTTATTGATACTTTGTTGTTGTTGTTGTTGTTGTTGTTGTTGGTGGTGGTGTTGTTGTTGATTTCGGCGGGTGAGCCGGCCGCTCGGCGAGTGAGTGAGCACGCACCACATCTATTGTTATTGTTGATTACATCGTTATTTATATATATATATATATATATATATATATATATATATATGTTACAACCATGCCTCGTTCTTTCGCTGTGACTGAAAGCTCGCGGGAAACGCGGGTCTGCGGTGAAACAAACAAACAAACGAACGAACACGTGAAAAACACCAAAACAAATCATCGACCATCGAAACGCCGTCATATCTCGTTTTTTTTTCAAAACAGACGCTACAATTCGGTTGTATTCGCTGCTAGAGCTACGGCTGCCCGCCCAAAGATGAAGCGAGAACCGGAAGACGATGTCAAGGCGACCCGCCTTGAGATCCGTAATGCTCAGACCGTGAAGAGGAGAGCTCAGAAACGGCCGCGCGATGTGTCCGAGAGTAGCGACGATTTTGAAGAGCAGCTGCCGACGTCGATCACGGACAAGATCAACATGACGGACGAGGATCTCGTCACACTGTCGGTTTGCGACCTCAACAAGAAGCTCAAACGTGAGTCCTCTTGGTTCTTGGTGGGTCTCTATTTCTACTTCTCTTCTTTGTTGTCTGGTTAGACTTTTAGTTCTTCGTGGTTCTCGTGGATACGTACATAGCGACGTTTTACTTGATTACATAATTGCCTCCTTTGTTCGTTGATTGTATATATAGATTGTATATACATATATATATATATATATATATATATATATATATATATATATATATATATATATACCTCCGAATTCTTGATCACTCACCCGCAGAGAACTTCAACTTTAAACTGAAGATTTTGCGTTTTTTACTTATGACTATATATGTATGTGTGTGAGCGCATTTTGAATCATCTCCATGTGACAACACAATGGTCAAATAATGGTGTTTGTCTGCCCGAAAGTCTAACCACGTGTTTTTTGGCTTGCCTTATGCAGATGCTGGGCTGACTCGATCTGAAATATTGAAAATGAAGCAACGTCGGCGTACGCTCAAGAATCGTGGCTATGCGGCCAGCTGTCGGACAAAACGAATTGAGCAACGAGATGAACTTGAGACCGAACGTATGCACGTAGAAAGGTTGATCGATTCGCTTCAACAGCAAAACGCTGCCGTTGCCGAAAACGTCAAGACTATTCGGGGGCATTATCAGACCCTGCTTCAGTATGCCCGACAGCGTAATATAGCCATACCCAAAGAGTTAATTGAGGTCGATCTTTAGCGAGCTGATGAAGAAAGACGACGACGACAACAACAGCAGCAGCAGAAGCATTCGCAATCACTTGAAGGATTTATTTGCAAGCTGCTACAAGCTTTTGTATTATCCGGAATCTGTTCGAGAAACAACAATGACTCCAGGTGTCAACAAAAGTAACCGCCAATAGAGTCGTCAACACTGAACACAGAATTGCCAACAGAAAAGCTTTAGTAGAACCATGGGAAAATTTGCACACAATCCTGGAGGCGGCGGGAGAAATAACGATGTAAACTATTTTCCTACGGCAAAAGAAGAGCAACCACAGACAGTTAAAGTGTCACCAGCAGAGAAGTAAGCAGACTTAAGACGACTCGCCTTCATCGTTCTTCAGTCTCGTGTTGTTTCGTTTGTGCCCACTCGTGGATAAACATTGTAATTGTTCACGTCGCTAGGCATTGGAAACCAATTTCACTTGGGCTAAGGACATCAGCTACAAGAGTAGCTTCCCGGTTGAGTATCTCCATTCATGTGGGAGAGGACCCTGTGAGAGAGAATACAGAAACAAAATCATGTCGAAAGTAAGATGGAGATTACAGGGCATGCAAGAATTGTACATATATGCCCGTATGTAGTTTTGCTGCGAGAAGCTCTTGCACGAAAAGATGTTTAAACATAAAGTATTTTTGTACTTGCTTGCCAAACATTATAGGGCAAGTAGCCTTTCGTCCGATGATTCCAGAATGTCCGCATTCTTATCGGGCAGTGCATTCTATCGTGTATTACATTATTACGGCGATATATATCTGTTTCATCGTATGGACATATGGGACATCTGTCGGCTGGCCATACGCGACATGTAGCCCTGTACGCAAACAAATAAAGCACGACGGCTTTGTTGGAACTATCTGCAGATATCCTCAGTGCAGCTTTAAATTAAATGGTTTTACTAAATGACGTCGAAGTCGAAGTACAGGTGTGTACTCTGGTAAAAGCTCAATGTCAACAGCATACCGCGGCTCACTAGCAGCATAAGTATTAACGTAAGCATTGGTGCTGTTGCATCCCATGTCTGTGGAAATTTATGGATCTCAAAATCTACGGATTTATGATGCGGGAATCATTTCTGCGGCATCTTGGCGGGAGTGCTATGTGATATATATATACATGTGTATATACATGTATATATATATATATATATATATATATATATATATATATATATATATATATAAATATATATACATGTATATATATATATATATATATTAGATAGGGTCAACTGAAAAGGTACGAAACGACACGGTGGATGTAATTGAAGTCTTTATTCAAAAGTAGTAACAAGAGGCCTGAGGAGCCGAAGGATTTTCTGCTTGCGAAATTTCTATGACTGTAACAGAAGCAAGTCCTCCACTCTGTCTTTCAGTTCGTCCGAGTTAAAGCGTTTCCTTTAAAAAATGTTTTTTTAGCGGACCAAACTGATGGAAGTCTCGCTGTAGGGCGGATGCTCAAGCTTCTCCCACATGAACTTGGCTAGCAGACTTCTTGGGATCCTCGAGGCGTATGCACTTGCGGTATCGTGAAGCAGAATAATTCCCTCCGTAAGCAACGCAGGCCGTCTGCTCTTGATGGAGTTCCATACGCCTCACAGTACACGTCATTGGTATTTTTTTCGTTCTCGAGGAATTCTCGAGTATCGGACCTCGGACGTGGAAAAAGACGGTGAGCATCACCTTACCTACTAGGAGGCATACTTTCATTGTATCTCTGGCTCAAAGTGACGACCCCAACGCTTGCCACCGGTGACAATTTGCTCCAAAAAAGCGGGCACTTCGTGATACCGGAACAGGTGCTGCAGCGCTCCGTCAATTGGACGGGCCACATAAATGCTTGCTTCTCTTCTCCACCACACGCTCCATTTGCGTCCCTAGATATTTCACTACATTATCCCACAGTGGCACATTCAAACTTCAACCGGTTTGGTTGTTAATCCGTTTTGTTCCTTCTCATATGAACCCGCGTTATATATATATATATATATATTAGAATAAACATTAAAGTTTATTAATCATTTACCTGAGCATCACCTCAGATGTATAGAAAGTTCAGCGAGCTGTATATCGTTATATACATATATATATATATATATATATATATATATATATATATATATATATATATATTCTATATATCGTTACGTTATCTCCCTCCGTTATAGAGAACACATCGTCATAGTACAAACAAACTAGCTTATTTTATTTATACCCTTATTTTATAGACTCAAATCATGTTGAATGCCGCTGACAGTCATCATTAAACTTGTCAACTTTCTGTCTACTTGTTTTTTGTCGATGGCGTAGTCCTTTATGGAACAGGGGAACAGGAATACATAAACCAACATCGAATACCGAATAAAACTGCATATGTTCAATTTTACACGCCATCAAGGTGTTGAAAACTCAATTGCCTAACTTACAAAGATTTTAAAATTAGCTCTTAGTACTGACCTACAATTGGCTACACTCCATCAAGCGCATCGCAATACATTACCCGCTAAACTACATCAAATATCGTAATAGCCAACTATTAAAAAATACCTACAACCGAGTGCAAGTACAGAGCCAAACCACGAGCTGGGCTGTGGCAAATGGCTGAAACAAATTACCCGCAATAATTCGTGCAGGACTCCTCCACACCTGTGCCATACCAGAGAGCGTCACTTTAAACATTCACCATTTTGTAGGAGCTGAGAATGTAGCTCAGTGATTAATCGACAGGCATGTTAAATCCATTTCGGTGGCGTGGTCTAGGTGCTGGTGGGCTAGTCCTGGACCGGTGTGTCTCCGATTTGATCCCTGTTGTTGATCGAATAACAAACTATGCTGCCGCACGGGAAACTGTTGGGAAAGCTCTAGATATCTCAAAATTTCCGGCCCTCGATGCAATAAAGATGCCTCACCGCAATTCCAAGCCCGCAAGGGAAAAAGGAGGATCGGCGCTTAACTGTAACCTCCTTAGAAAGTGTTTAATTCTAGGAATACTAAATATTATAAATAAAATTATATGTGAAAGGTACAACGAATTGGAAAAGGTCGGTGAACTTAAGAGCAAATCAGCATATATATATATATATATATATATATATACAGGGTCATTCATATCGTTATGTCCTTATTTCGAGGTTTGGTAGAACTCGGCAAGAAAATCACTTGTCTCAATGGAAGGAAGAGGCCGAAACGTCTTGTTTAGGAGAGAGAGTGAAGTTTATAAAAGTAGTTATTCTGCCTTTTTTTCTCTTACATAGTTGTGCGAAATCTACGTTTGCGGGAGAACCAGTTAACGCATGAAAGAACCGATATGTCGTTATGTCTTACGTTAACGCTTCTTCGTGAAAATTCGTAATTTGTTTTTATTGCGACCAAAATGTGTGTTCAAAAGACCACTCTCACGCAATAGCAAATTTAATGCCCACCATTTTCGTAGAAAAGTGATGGTGCTGCGTTACGTAGTTGTCAAGTAACTAAGCTTTTTCGATAACCATATCAAAAGCGAAGGCATGCATACTTCCATAGGGTGTATGAGAAAGTTAGGTACATATTTTGAGATTTGGTAGAACTCGACAAGAAAATACTTTTTCCTAGTGGAAGGAGGACGCGTAAACGTCTTGGCAAAATGTTACTGTTCTGAACGCGAAAGCTTGCATGCAAAAAATAACAGCTATGACTGACGAAAAAGCTTAGTTACTTGACATCCACGTAACGCAGCACTATCATTTTAGTACGAAAATTGTGTGCATTAAATTTGCTCTTGCGCGAAAGTGGTCTTTTGGACGTTCATTTTAGTCTCAATGAAAAAAAATTACGATTTTTCACAAAAAAAACTTAACATATCGATTTTTATGATTTTTCTCAATCAGGCTATTTGCTTTTCGTTACGCAAGCTAGTGAAGTGTGTATTGTTGTGCAGAATTTTCCTCCGAATACGCCTGTATAATCGGTGTCTTCATGCGTTCATGGTTATCCCGCAAACGTAGATTTCGCACAACTATGTGGGAGAAAAAAGGCAGAATAATTACTTTTACAAACTTCACTCTCTCTGCTAAACAAGGTGTTTCCGTCCATTGGGAAAAAGTATTTTCTGGCCGAGTTCTACCAAACCTCAAAATAAGTACATAACGATATGAATGACCCTGCATATATGTATACTATAGTATCACTAGGATTTATATTCAGACTGGAGAAACAGTTTAGTTACTTATTTAGGAGATATGTACTGTATATTTAAAATTAATAGGGTTGAAATACCCATATATATGCAAAAGAGTATGTATTTGTATTCATACATAACACTCGGAATCAAATTTCGTCAGCCCTCACATAAACTTTTAAGCATATTTTGTACTCACAGTAGTAGTCACATATATTAAACATGAGCACCACTATTAGAAAGACAGTTAAACTCGCCTTGAGGACGTTTATCATCAGCATGTTGCAGCAGCTGAAACATACCATTAAATTGAACTTAATTTACAGTATAAATAAACAATTCAACCATACATTTGTTTTTTTTTGCAAAAAAAAATGCTTTTATTGTGATATAGCTATTTCTCGACATTAAAAGAATCTATCTTGACATTCTGGTCGTGTTTTAGAGCTAATTTACACTTGCATTTAGAGCCTGGGCTAAGTTTACATATGGCGAGTACAACACGTACCTACAAATATACATATATATATATATAGATATATATATATATATATATATATATATATATATATATATATATATATATATATATATATATATATATATATATATATATATATATAATACATACGTATATATATATATATATATATATATATATATAATACATACGTATATATATATACATACATATATGTTTGTGTGTGTCCGCGCGAGTCGTGTCACACCGGCCGTTTGCCCCGCGCGCCTGTCGAGGCTATATTTCTATTGCATACAGTACAGGCGGCGGCAGCAGCAGCAGCAGAGGCATTCTCCGTTTCTCCGAGCGGCATAACTCGTCGTCGTTGTCGAGGCAGGCGTCTCGTTTGGCTAGGTGAATAAATGACTGTTGCAGGCCAGGTAACAACAACGGCGGCGGCGGCGACGACAACAACAACAGCAACAGCAATAGGTGTCAAGGTGGTCCGACCGGCGGAGAGAAGAGACAGAGCAGCAGGAGGTAGAGACGGGCGGGCGGGCAGACACTTGATCAGCTGCCAGCTACAGGGAGGAGGGGGGAGGGGGAACAGCCCGGACACGGGTGGTGGGGGGGGGGGGTTGATGGTGGAAGAAGGGGGAGAAGACTTTACCACAGCGGTAATCACCGGCCAACAACAACGGACGATGTACGATAACAACTGCGACATTCCTCCGTAGCTCGGCCTATGTCACCACCTGCCTATTGTATGGTTATGTGTATAGAAGTAGGCTGCTGTCGCTGCCGCTGATCTTGTCGTTACTGTTGTTGCGTCTAAATATACGAAGTTGTACAAGCATATCGTATGCAATTTATGTTCGCCTTCTTCTTCTCCACCTGCCTTTTAATGTGTTTTATGAATCAGAGAGTTTGTTGTTGTTGTTTTTGTTCTTGTTGTTGTTGTCGTTGTTATTGCTGCGGTTCTACTTTCACCTGTCGACAGAGACGTAAAAAGGGCAAGCTCGAGAGAAACACTGAAAGAAAAGAAACACTTCAACGGTTATATTTCTATTTCCGGTCGAATTTACCGCGCACGCCCTTGCTCAGTGGGAGGAAGGGCGAGAAGACAACAACAAAATCGACACGCGTTTTGTCACGTAAGACGTGTTGTTCTCTGCGCTCACGATGCGTGCCAGTTAGTATCTGGCTAGCTTGCTTGTTTGGCTGCCGCGATTTGCCTGCCAAACGAGGCAAACGAGATACTGGCGAGAAGAGTCGAGGATCTTCTGACATCTTCGTCCTCTCCGCCGCTACACCCCTATTAGCCACTAGCCACTGCGACTCTGAAGTCGTCAATGAGAGACGTCATCGTCGACACGTCATCGTCGACACACACGCACCGCTCGCAACGTCACGTACATATCTCGCGTGCTCGGCGTTGGTCGGGTTGACCGATGAAGGCCAATGTGGCCGTTGCGAGTCAATAGGCTGACTATTTCCTGTCCACGTCGCGGCTTGCCCATCTACCTAGGTACATAAGAGCCACAGAGGGCAGGCGTTGTTGTTGTCGGTGTTTCTGTTGATGGTGTTGTTGTTATTGTTGTTCGGTGGTCCTTCTAAAACCACTCGTACTACTACAACTACTTCTACTCTTAGGATCGTAATGATTCGCTCGGGGCTTTAGTCGAGTCGGAAAATGCGTTGAAATATCTTGCCCTCCCTCCCGTTGCTTTCAGTAGGCAGTGGTTCAAAGGTGGATAGACCTCATCTAGCTCTCGCGCACCAACGGTTGACACAAGGCTGCCTTGCGGAGGAGGCATGATGTACTATAATTGTCGATGACCACAATCTCTACATAGGTGATCTTGAATAGTAGACGCACCCGGTTGTCGTTGCGTAACGTAGTAAAGGTCGTGGACTTCAGCGTGTCATCATTCGCCTGTTGAGGCCCGATGACCGCAGAAACCTCAGCTGACCGTAGCTAATGTATGACAGCATGATGACAAAGACAGCTAGTTTGCTGTTAATCGTGCTGGCTGATAATGGTGAAGTATTTGATGGTGAATGAAGGTGATGGTGATGGTGATGCGGCGTCTGCACGCATCATTAACTCGTAGCGAGTACAACCCGTTCGTTTAGCAATTCACGTGACATGGGCGGAGGAGGGAACAAGGGGAACAGAAACCAGACGAACATGCAAAGTATCGAGATAATGAAAGAGGAAGGGAGAGATAGGGGAGGGTGAAGGAAAAGAGCGTCAGAGCCATATACCAACACGTATGGCATTAGGTATGTCGGCTCATACAGGACCCCAGGGCCACCACTACCACCAACGGCATCATAATCATCAATAATTAGCATTATTATAATGATCATCATTACTTAACATTAGTATAATAATCATCATTACTTAGCATTACTATAATAATCAGCATTACTTAACATTACTATAATAATTAGTCAATAACACTTCTATCATCACCAACATCTTCACCATCATCATCATCATCATGACCGTTTGCTTGCTTTGCGAGCGGCGGAAAGCAAGTCGAGATTCACGCGTGGCAACATTCTTTCTTGACTATATGAAGGCTATAATACCAGCTTATTGTCGAGGTGCTACGTATAGATGAGCGAAACTCGGGGAGCTCTGCACTTGTGGCAGTTTCCCCGTTATAGGACTGGCCGTGACGGAGATGCGGAGGTATGGACGGACGAACGGACAAACGGACACTTGCCCGACCGCCCGCACGCCTGCATATGTTTCTTTTTGGTTTGGGAGGTTTCGGCCTGTCTGAGCAGAGGAAATCGTAACAAGCAGGATAAATAACCGGTGGTATGCGCCTGAAGTGTTGTACTACTCGCAGGGCAGGGCAGCCAGACAGACAGTCAGTCAGATGTGGGTTGAAGACCAAACCTCATACTTACCTCATAGGGTCGCACCGGCGGCTGCGGCTGTAGCGGCGGTGCCGAGGTGTGGGTCACTTCGCGCTCGCGCCCCCCCCCCCCCCCCCCTCCACTCGTCAAAGCAAGGTTGCGCTGCGCGTGGACAAACGACCATGATGACCATGGTGCCTGGTCTTCGACTGTACTACGACTAGACTAGCATAGCATACCGCTAAGGAGGCAAGGAGAAGGAGGAAGATGAGGATCGGAGGTGGAAAGAGGTCTGCCTGCCTGTATGCCTGCCTTCCCGCGGGCCTGTCTGAAGACCGTCGCTTCTTTGACGCTTCCACCACCTAAGGCCCCCGTAGACTCGGCTCTATCTCTCCGAACCAGCGCACTTTTTCTTTTCTTTGTCTCGTCAACACACTCTGCTGAGCGGCCGAGCGGGCGTTTCGAGCGGTGTTGATGGTTGTATCTATGCGTGTGTCTGTTTGTGTGTCTGATAGTGGCGTTGCCGTTGTTGCCTTCGGTGGCTTCGGGTAGTTAAGTGCTAATTGACAGTGGTAGGAAGAAATCATTATTAGAGTTGTTGCTATTGTTGTCGTGGTTGTTGCTATTGTTGTCGTGGTTGTTGCTATTGTTGTCGTGGTTGTCGTCGTTGTTGATGCCGGCGCGCCACGTTGCTACTGTCGTCAGAAGCGTTCGTATCGACGCGGCAGTCTGTAACTGGCCGCACACAATCGCAGTATACTGTCTATACGCTGGTACATCGCACTACAGGATACTATATCGTACTACGTAATACTATATCGCACTACGTAATACTATATCGCACTACGTAATGCGGCATCGCACTACATTATACTACATTGAACAACATATTGCTACATCGCAGGACTGGTGTTGTGCGCGAGAAGACAGGTGTGACAATTGTGTTAGCAATGTATCCAGCAATGTATGTGTCTGCTATGTGCTTAGAATTTGTGGGATCTGAAAGAACTCATAGAGAACGCTTCATCGGACTTTACTAACTCAACAAAGTGACGCGCGGTTACGCACACAGCCGCTGGTGGTGGTGTTGTTGTCCACAAGCATCTTAGCTTAGTTTCATCGCATTCAGCAAGCAGCGTTTCTTCGGAACACACTTATCATCATCTTATGGTGAACTTGTAGTGAATTGCAGATTTGACGAAGCCCGGCGGGAATAATTGTCTTACGCGTTGACTCTGTGGTGGCGGTGGTGGTGGTGATGGTGGTTTTTTGTGGTAGTCGCTGAAGTGCTGGTCGTTATATGCAATCATTGTGCAGAACCATAGTAGATTGGGAACTGGCAAGAGTAACCAGCAGATCACGTACCTACCCGCCTAACTGAACACACATTTGCCACTGTGCTCGCCGAACTTGACGGACCACATTGGGGGAGGTTAGCGTATACGTTTCCCCCCACCCCCTAGCTTCGTGTGTTGCCTAGGCTAGTGTCTTGTTTTTCGACGAAGTCCGACGATCGCCGGAGATATCGTGTTCTGATATGACAGTGTCTTCAGTTGCAGACTCTACCGATGTGGGTGTTGACAGCGTCGGTGGTCCGTGTGCATCACAAGTGCGCGCCCAGTCACGCGGGCAGAGGCGCCGCGTTTTGGAGACTACTCAGGCCAGCGGAAAGGACGATGTGAACGGGATTCATGTAGACTGCCGACCCGACGACGGCACGTCGGGACGGCTCCAGCCCGCCACAATGGATCCTCTCGGCGTCGACCTGTACGCCGTACGAAACCTCGTTCGGCTGCCTCTCGGCGTGACTGTTGTCAAGGCCGTGTCGCAGTCAACGCACACGCGGATAGCCATCGCCACGCTCTGTTCAAACGGTAGGCACCAATGACGATGACGACGACGACGATGACGCACGCTTACTGATTTGATCTTCTTAATTCGTATTTAGAGCATGATCATCTCTTAGCAGAAATCATCGTAATACTCCATTCTGTCTCCATATGCTTACCGTTCATTTAATACCTCTATTTTGTCGGGATTTTGCCATCTGCATGCTACTCTAATTCACCTTTCGAGCTGACTCTCAGCCAAAATTTCGCGTCCACGGAACCGCTCTCGCATTGCTTTAGGAACCCAATGATGAACTGCATGCTACTGGAAACATACCATATACATGGTCATATTTTGTCGGCTGTATGTAATCTGATTTATTGTACGTGCGTGCAATAATCTCACTTCGTAAGTGTAATCAGTATTCTGTCAACGACGTTCCGTCACATCAGCTAGATAGATAAGTTATCCTTGTTAGCATGATTTGATTACCTGATAATGTTGTGACAGTATGACAATGCTTTTTTGACAGACACGCATCTATATACACGATGCCCCTAAATTAAGGTGCCATATATTAAGGGGTAATCGGATTTGTTCAAAAATCATTTTAAATGAAGTGGGGAGGGGGGAGGAAATGTATCTTTAGAAATTACACTGAAATTACTAATTTTCGTTATAGCGTTATAGCGTTGTGTATAGTCGGACAACACTTCATAAAAAGCGCCATTGTGGGTAAACGAATTGTTCCGTGAAAAGACCTGAAATACCGTCGTGTTCGACAGAACAAAGATAATTCTGCTTCTTCTGAGAGATACTCGTGCTGGACTCGTGTATGAAGGCAACCAATCGCTTAGTTAAAAACAGTTCGGGATATTTTTTTATATTTCACGTTTAATTACTCGAAAACTTCGTATTGCGGTTGACGTGCATATAGAAACCATAAGAAAGTACACTTCACAGTGATCATTTTGATATGCACCATATTAATGGCGGTTCGATTCGTGATACGATTACCGTAAGCTGTTTCTCACCCAGCTCTCCGATGTCGAACTCCCATGACGTGTCGTGTTCGGAGAAACGTCGAAGGCTCGGTTACTGGCGCGTGAGAACCGCGATGCTAACCGACAGTTCTGACAAAACTGACTGAATCTGAAATGAGTGTTGGAAGCTAGCCACCACCGAAGGAAAACCAATGATCCGGAGAACTCTTCCACCTGCGTCTGTCAATCGAAGTACAGCGCGGATAAGGTCAAAATAATCCCTGTAGATTGTACTTCGGGTGGTTGTTCTATGGACGTTTACCGCAATACTTTCAAGTAGTTTAAGTTCAATGAAGATCTATCAATTTTATATTGGCTATTTGTTAGCAAGCATATGCCTTTCGATTGCATATCGCGTTGATTACAAATCACTTCCCATTATTAGGTGACGGGCGTTGCTGTTTACTTCTACTTATATTAGCTTAACTTATATACTTTGTTTGGACGAGGTGTATTGGGTTAATCGTACATTAGTTGATCTCTGCACTTAGTTTCGCACAATGATCTACTATGCATACAGGTGTAACGTATGCGATCAAACTGTGTGATGTGCTAATACGGAATCTATTCATTATCCGAATAGAAATATGCAACGTAATGAATTAATAAAATCTACGAGCTTAGTCCAAATGGGGAAACATTGAGCAGCAATTGTATTTTCTACGGGAATTTGACGCCATCAAACACCGACTGACAACAACAACTAAAAACAATATATATATATATATATATATATATCCACGCATACAGACCACATTATATATTGTCAGGGTGACCCACTAATCTTCTTTGTGTACGGGTATAGCACTACGACTAAATACGTCATGAAAACGAGAAAGTGTCAAAATTTGGGTACTTGACCCATATTTTGCGATTCTAGAGCACACACGCTGGAAGGCATTATAAACTCATTATTTATACATTTCTCGAAACTTCGCTCCTTTTAGTGTCACAGCACGCAGCATTCTCGTTATCTTGAAACCACTTACCCAGTCGAACTTCTAAGGGTTTTTGTGCTATTATATAGTACGTAAACGAAACACACCTGAAACCCAGATGTCTGTGACGGAGATACAGTAAAGGAGGTCAAGTCACGTTGCGGGCGCAAGGAAAACCTGCCGCTTGCAGGGCGAAAAGGGACAATGCCAACATGTTCATTCATGCCAGTTTTTGTTATTGGTTTTCGTTTCTAGCTTAACATAAGCCCTCATGCAGAAACAATAATAAAGACCGACCTTGTTTTTTAGAACATCTTATATGTTACGTTATGCAAATGCTTGTCACCGTTTATGCAATGCCGTGCCTCATACATTTGCGGTATCTTTTACTCTGTTTCTCTCTTTATTAGATTTTAACTCTATACAGTTCAGCTATATATATATATATTATATATATATATATATATATATATATATATATATATATATATAAGAGTCCAGTTCCACCATCGACACAGTTTCAGTCCTGAAGAAGGAAATGGCTTCACTTGTGTGTGGAGACCACACGAGAACTGAAACTGTGGCAATAGTCAAACTGGAAAAAGGCAATAGTTCCTCCACGACTACAACATATCAGCTTACCGGGCTGAAATACAAAGGCCTTTATCGCCGCATCTAGAGTCACAGTGATACAGCTCCCAGCGTATTCACATGACTTGGCACCGTGCTATTTCTTAACCTCTCCGAAAAAAAATGGCGGAGACAGAACGTTCGGGTTACGCGAATCGGTGCTAGAATCTATCGGGGGTAAAGCTAGAAAGCATTGAAAAAACGCGTTTTGGAGGTGTGCTTCGATGTATTGATCCACCGACTCAAGAAATATACACAAATGCGGTGGAAATTACGTTGAAATCTAAATAAATATTCAGCCTTCACAAAAAATACTTTGCCTCCTCTTAGATATGTGTGTAGGTGAAGACAGGTACCTACAATAGACCTAATACTCTCACTCTTATTTCCTTTACATATAAGAGTGAGAGTATTAGGTCTACAAATAAAAGTAAATTAATAGGGACATTTTAGCTTTTGTAAACTGCGTTTGTATTGAGAGGCTAAGGAGGAGAGAGCCCGGTGGCGTAGTGCACTGCCATGCGCTTTTCGACTAATCGGAGACACATGGGTGCACGGTTTCGACTCCACCGTTGCACACTTGCATTTATTGGGGTCCATCTTATAAAGCAATGCAAAAGCAGTAGAGGCCGTAGAGGCAAAATTTTGGCTACGGAGAGTCAGTCTGAAAAAAGTTAAAAAGGAGGAGGAGAGAGCGTAAAAATACGAAAAAGAATATATATATATATATATATATATATATATGTGTGTGTTTATTTTGTGTGAGCGTATTTAGGCACAATTTTGGCATTTACCGAGCACAACGGACGACGCCGTATAAAGCAATGGCGGGCCGCCTGGCCAGCAGCAGCAGCAGCAACAGGTGTGGCGAGCTCGATTGGAGCGGCTGGAGCGATGGCGGCTGTGAGCGACACCGGGGGCAACACCACCCCCGGCGTTGGCAACCCCGGCGAGGGTGGCTGTTGTCGGCTAATGGTGGATCCGTCGTGTCACAACGTCGTTCAGGTCTCGCCAACGGGCGCCATCCGCCTGCTGGCGCTTGTTACCTCACCCGCCGTACAGCCGCTGCAGGCGCTGCATGGAGGCAATGAGGTTGTCTACTCGAAACACGTCAAAGGATCGAGCTCGCCGCTCGTCGACTGTCTCTGCTGGGAGACGTGCACCGGCGTCTCGATGGTCGTTCTCGGCTTTGAGGTAAGCGTTCGACGGACTGCATGGGTTATCTTATTTATACGTAGTCGTATACACATATTTATATATATATATATATATATATATATATATATATATATATATATATACAACGATATACGAAATTTATAAAAGTAGTCATTCTGCCTTTTCTTCTCCTACATAGTTGTGCAAAATCTACGTTTGCGGGAGAACCAGTTAACGCATGAAGGAACGGCGTGTTCGGAGGAAAATTTTGGACAACGGAGGATACTTCACTAGCTTGCGTAGCGAAAAGCGAATAGTCAGATTGAGGAAAGTCATAAAAGGTCGATATGTTGTTATGTCTTACGTAAACGCTTTTTCGTAAAAAATCGTAAAATTTTTCCATTACGACCAAAAATGTCTGTCCAAAAGACTAGTCTCGCGCAATAGCAAATTTAATGCCCACCACTTTCGTACCAAAGGGATGGTGCTGCGTTACGTAGTTGTCAAGTAACTAAGCTTTTTCAATAGCCATATTGAAAGCGAAGACATGCATACTTGCATAGGGTGTATGAGAAAATTAGGTACATATTTTGAGGTTTGGTAGAACTCGGCAAGTGAATAATGTTTCCTAGTGGAAGGAGGGGGCGGAAACATCTTGGCAAAATTTTACGGTTCAAAACGTGAAAACTTGCGTAAAACGTAAAACATAACAACTATGACTGTCGAAAAAGCGTAATTACTTGACATCTATGTAACACAACACCATCACTTTGGTACGAAAATGGTGGGCAATAAAATTGCTATGGCGTGAGAGTGGTCTTTTAGACGAAAATTTTTGGTCGTAATGGAAAAATTTTACGATTTTTCATGAAAAAGTGTTAACGTAACATATCAACTTCTTATGACTTTCCTTAATCTGGTTATTCGCTTTTCGCTACGTAAGCTAGTGAATTTTCCTCCGAACACGCCGGTATAATCGGTTCCTTTATGCGTTGACTGGTTCTCCCGCAAACGTAGATTTCGCACAACTATGTAGGAGAAAAACGGCAGAGTAACTAATAATAGGCAAAACTTCCCTCTTTCTCCTAAACAAGACGTTTTCGCGTCCTCCTTCTATTGGGAAAAATTCTTTTCTTGCCGAGTTCTACCAAACCTCGCAATAAATACATAACGATATGAATGACTTTGTGTATATATATATATATATATATATAGTTATTACAGTTGTGAGGCATGAACGCTTGACCCAGGTTCGTCATATATATATATATATATATATATATGTCATTAACTAGCGACGAATGTCAATGTCGACTGTACTTGGTCAGCAAAACAAGCACATAATGATACGTTATGCACTACGTTGGATAAAAGGCGACCTTTCGGACGCATTCTCACCGTGCGACCTTCCACTGTCACCCTTCTGCTTTTGCATCTTCTGTTTGCCCCTGTTTCTTGGTGTATCTTTGTTGGCGTTGCGGCTATCGGCGACTCCGTACGTGGACTGGCGCGTGCAGAATCGCGAGATTCTCTTCGTCGAGATCTCGACGGGCGAACTTCTGTTTCGGAGCAGTTCGCCGCTGCCGATCGCTTCGCTGGTCGTCTGCCATTCGGACGACCACCGACACCGACGCATCCTCGTCGTGCAGGGCCACAACGGACAAAAGGTCCACCTGTTTCTCGAGAGTCGCAGCGAACCACGCATAGTCTTCCCACCGGACGCCCGCAGTGTGTTCTGTTCGCTGACGAAGTTCGATGCCGACGTCGAACTCTCGAGTCAGCCGGACGTACTCAAAGCGTTCACTAGAAAGACGTCGAGTCTGGCTGTGAGTGCTTCTTGCTACTTGCTACCGCTCTGTGCTGTCGCTATATATACATATATATATATATATATATATATGTATATATATATATATAGTATTAACGTTGAGTCGCACGTTTTGTGTATTCGTATAGTAGCATATGTATATAGTGATACAGTGCACGCATTCGCCGTTTGTTGATCAACTACGATCTATTGTATACATAAGTGCACACTGCCAGGCCGATACATCGTTAATTGCAGAGAAACCAAGGACATGACAACGGTGTCTCAGAGGAGCAATTTCTTGTAGGTGTACGACGGAGATATACTGCAGGGTGAGCCCTCACATGTAATCAATCTGTCTGGCAAAGAAGGTCTACCGAAGCTGACAGCGGCGTCATGTGCTGTTATCTGGCAAGACGTGTTATACTTACATTCAGAGAACAAGCTTTATCTTGTGTCACAACCACCAACGAACATTCTTACAAAGAAGGTAAGATTATGTCTTGTATTTTCTGTAGATATAAATCACATGCACATGTATATATATACAGGGTGTTGCAGGAATATTTGAAGCGCGACATACAGAAGTGTAGAGCTCGTTAAAGCAAATATTTTTTCTAATGGAACATGGTCTCTGAGAAGTCTTGTTTCGGAGTGATGGCGAAATTACTACAATTTGTGACACTAGTATTTTTGCCCGACATAGGAGCACAAAATGTGCTGTTGCGAGACAACCACTAACTAAGCACACCATCGTGTTCGTGATAAAATTCTGCTCCATCTAAAGAATATGCAAGGCCGGTCAGAAGACGCGACATGGTCGCTTAGAAGAGAATTCGCCAAAAATAAAGTTCTTTATTAGCGTTCACGCCAAATACTTTAGAATCATAACCCTACAACCACTCACAGCGCTCAAAACGGACATATTCAGCCAATGCGCAATTTATGCAATCATTTTGGTACCAAACATATGTCCATGCGAGCTGTAGTTGCGGAGTAATTACGATTTTTCGGAGGGCATGTTTAGATTAAGTGCATGTAAAATGACTGTGTGGCGACGTTCATTACCGCCGACGTGCCGCGCGACAGCCGCAGCGCGTCATTTTTCATGCATTTAACCTGGACATGCCCTCCGAAAAATCGTAATTACTCCGCAACCACAGCTCGCATGGACATACGTTTGGTACCAAAATGATCGCCATGAATTGCGCATTGGCGCATTGAATAGGTCCGTTTTGAGCGCTGTGAGTGGTTGTAGGGTTATGATTCCAAAGTATTTGACGTGAACGCTAATAAAATACTTTATTTTTGGCGAATTCTCTTCTAAGCGACCATGTCGCGTCTTCTGACCGGCCTTGCATATCTTCAGATGAAGCAAAATTTTAGCTCTACAATTCTGTGTATATTCAATATATATATAAACAGAAAACGACTTTATTGCAAATATAAGAAGGTTTGCATGAGAGCTGTACGACTAAGTTAGAAATCGCGTTGGCGGTTTTAGGTTACGTGCAGTAGTGATAATGCACGATTTTGATGTATTCTGGTATTTCTAGTAAAATATTTAACAATTATTTTGCACACGTTCAAGCGGACTCATATACTTGTTTGGTTTTATGGCTTCTGTACAGGAGAGCAGTACAAGAACTTCCTGACTGCTAGTGCTTTGTACAGGCAAATATGCACTTTTATATCTTTTAGTCTTTTATAACCAGGCACCTAAAAATGTGTTTACTAAAAACCAAGCATGTTTTGGCAGCGCACATACCGTGACCTACCAGATTGCGTATATATATATATATATATATATATATATATATATATATATATGCATATATTTTCTAAGAAAGGCGTTTGTTCATGGTTCCTCGCCAACGACGATAGCGCGGCGTTTCGCTAGAAGCTGGTACACGACTGTTTCTTTATGGGACATAAATACAAAGATACTGGAATTGCATTAGCAAAAGAATATCTAGTCGCTTGTTAAATACTTGCACGCGCTAGATGCAGATTGTCAGACAATAGTGCGTTGACGCGTGACGTTGGCCAGGTTGGTAACCTTGACCAAGGCTACCGGGTGTCTCTTCGGTGTTGTTGTTGTTACTGTTCTCGTCGTTGTCGTCGTCGTCGTTGTTGTTACACAACGACGTTTACTGCAACATTAACAACCGCGCGGTGTAACAATCCGCTCACCTCCGTGGCACAACCAGTCGAATTGCGGCAGCAGCAGCAACAGCAGAATTGTAGCGTAGCCGTGGTACAAGACGGTACAAGAAGACCCCGAGTCAGCCTACGACACGCATTCATTTCTCGATGGTGCACGCGGCAGCCGCCTGACAGCCTTAGAATCAGCCCATGTTTTGCTTCCTTCTCAGCGAGACATATGCCTGTTCTTGCATGTAAGAGTACGCAGAGATACACACAAACACATATGTACACTTACGGACATCCATCCATGTACAACATTAACGTATGCAGTATGTCTGCCTCCGCGCGTACAGCATGGACGTACAAGGCAGCCACGCAGTCGTTGTGTTCCGTCAACCTTCTGTCACACAGATAGATAGATAGATAGGTAGATAGACAGACGTTGAACTCTTCTTTGTTGTCTTCCTGTTGGGTTCGCCCTTGCCGTTCGCGCTGAATGTCCTCAAAGCAAAGTTGGCCGTGACCCGGCACCCGTTGTTATTTGTCCGTGGCTGGTGTTGTCACCATTTGCAACCCTTGGTAGTTACTGCATCTCATGGGTCTGTCTTTGAGTTTACACCTGTTGGCTATCCTGCGCACGGTGTTCATTTCGCCTCGTCCGACTCTTTTATTGTCGACGATTTACGATTCGTAGCATACGGCATTACAACGTTTGTGCACAAGACTTTCCATTTTTTGTTGTCTTTCAAGGTCAGTTGTTAACGTCACTATTGTACAGGAAAAGGAAGAAGAAAGTGGAAGTAGAATCGGGTCGTCTATGTTGAAGGGCGTAACTGGGCATGAGATATTTAATGAAATATTGTTTTAATAAAGCGACACTATTGTGTAAGAAGTAGAAACAATGACGGCAACAGCAGCAAAGATGTACCTACATCATCATCAGCAAAAACATGAATTGTTGATTATTATCAATAGCAACAACAACAACAACAACAATATAATAATAATATAAACTGCATCAATACCAATAATGGCAACGATGACATCATTAACAAACAGACAAAAGCGTAATGTTATCACAGGTAGAAACAACAACAAGAGCAGTAAAGAATATGAATAGTAACAATTGGTCAGCCGCTCATAAACCAATTCAGTCAGTCAATCAGCCAGCGGGCTGACTGATTGATCGGCTGATTGATCGACTTTTAGTAAAGTATTAATACATCGTCAGTTTTGATAGTGTTTGGGTTAGCTGCTAGCAGCAGCGATTGCCAGCGGCGTTGAAAAGAGTGAGTAATTTGGCACCTAATCACAACGGTAACGGTCCGCCGTTTGCCGAGCGGTTAGGAAACAGCTTGGCAACAGCAAAACGCTAGCTGTACCGACAGGCAGGCAGGGACGGATCTGTCGATTCATTGATTCAGACCAGATCGGTCCGGGCCGATCCATTAGCTGTGGTTGTCACGACAGCTGAATTGCAAGCAGAAGGACGAACGCGGACGAAACGAAGAGGTCAGACAGGTGAACAGGTCGGTAGAGAAACAGACAGAGAGGGGGGTCGAGCTTTGAACACAGTGACGGAGTGAGGGGTGGAGATAGACGGGTGGGCGGGAGGTGGGGGAATACTCAAAGAGTGCTTGGCAGTCTAGTCTGATCTGTCGTCACAGGAGGCGACTACGTTACCCCGACGAAGATAACAACGGACAACAACAACAGCAACGACAACAACAACGACGACGATGACAACAACAACAACAACAACAACAGCAACAACAGCAGCAACAACAACAGCCCCATCACGCGTGCTCTTTATCGACCAGAGTTAAGACGGACAGTGAGTGGCCCCGAGCGCCGAAGCAATGAAGCCGGTGAAGGTGTACGCATACACGTGAGGCAAACTACAGAGGTCAGCAAGAAAGCAAGGAAGTAAATAGCGGCCTGATGCTGATGCTGCTGCTGCATCGCATCCCCAATGTGAACGTTCGCTAAGGTCGTACCTTAAACGACTAGGAGATGATGTACGAAGACTCAGGAAGGAGGAAGGGCAACATAATAAATTGAATGACGTGAACGAGAGTTAGACGAAGAAGAAGAACCCAAAACTGACTGACTATTCTTCGTTCGTCAAGAACATTCCTGGGAGACGACACGCAGACGACAAATACGCCCGGGGCCCTTCTCGGCCGTGTGAAACTAGCGCTAGGTTTGGGCTGTTCGAATTTCTCTGTCTTTCCTTTTTCCAAGAGACCATCTTTTTTTATGACGTGGCGTCGTTTCGCGATCGTAGCCGGCCGGCACCCGACGTTACTTCTCGTTGATCTCTCAACTCTCGCTGTCCTCCTGTCCTCGTGCTCGGTTGGCGACTCCAGCCCAACATTCACCGTCAAGGTGGTGTGAGCGCGTGAATAGAGCGCCTTTAATGTCGGCGTTCGGCCAGCCTCACACGACCGTCGTCGTCGTTGTCGCCATAGTAGCTCTCTTGGTCCTCTCTTGGCGCTACGGCCCACAGCAAACCCTGTTTCAAGAGAACAGCTCGGTTGTTGCAAGAAAGGTCGAGGCGTGTAAGGTCTCTCGGCCGCCCGACACGCTGTGAATGAGGCAACACTTCAGTGATGTCATTGCAGATCACCTAGTAATAATGATCGCAGTGGTAGTCGTAGTAGTAATAGCAGTAGTTACAGAACCAGTCGTGGGAGTATAGCTGCTCGTTCATGAAAAAGCCCTGAGTCAGCGAATTCCTCTATGTTCCTGTCTGTTTTTATTTGCCGTCCCGATGCTTTGCCAAGCTTACGCAGGATTTATTTTTATCGACTACGTAACACTTCTCAGTATATATATATATATATATATATATATATTTATATATATATATATATATATATATATATATATATATATATATATATATATATATATATATATATATATATGGGTATTTTGATATCATGTCTGTGTTTTTTGCAGCAACAGCAATATCAACAACAAGAGATCTCTCCACTGTTGGGCGTGTACGAAATGGCATCTCCAATTATTGAGACTCACCCGTCCCTCTATTCAACTGCTGATGTCACCGAAGCCAAAGGTCCGTTGGAAATTGTTATAAAAGTGATCCAGCTAAGGAATAAGTGCTTTCCAGATTATATTTGTCTCACAGTACTGAACACCTCCATATGGGCAGCTGTTTTAAATACGTTGCTAAAGCCAGACGACTCATATATATATATATATATATATATATATATTTAATAGGGTTTTTTCCTTAACACATTTAGGCTGCCCTCTTTTTCAAAGCGGGTGGTGCTAAAAGCTGAAAAACAAGTTAGTTACGCATATTGTAAGCCAGGTTATAAGTTTTTCAGCTCTCGCCCCCTCTCTCCCTATCTTTATCTCTCTCTCTCTCTCTCTATATATATATATATATATAAATATATACATGCATACATGCTTATAACGTTTGTACCGTTTCTTTCCGGTCCTGCGTCGGATCCAGAAAACGGATGCAGCCCTGTGGACACTGTCCTACCGGCGGTCTTTGTCACAACACGCGATTCGATCCAACTGCTGGCGCCCCTGTGCAGCCTACAGCGGGCGTTTGTTAAGCTGGCGACCGATGCCAGCCCAGGCCAGTGCGAACATTTTGCAGCACTATTTCCCCGTCTGTCAGCGCTACGACTCTACGAAATGGCTGCCGAGACGGAGTTGAAGCGGAACAATTTTACCAAAGCAATCAAGCTCTATCAGACATCGAAGGTAGGCTGTTTGTTCCATTTATCCAGCTATCGGTCAAGCTCGACAGGGAAAACCATGTCAGAGCTCGCATGTCGTTTCCCCATCCCTGCGTACATTGTTCGCCTTTCTTGTTATTTTATTCGTCTCGTTTCCTTTCAGACCAAATGTGTGTTTCGTTTTGCATCAAGTAGCTTCTTTAGCACGTAAATAAATTCGTTCTCAGTACTGTTGTCATTAATATCGCTTGCGTCGTAGTTGAAATTCGGATGTGTCAGCTAGCACCTACAAAGTCATCTGTATTGATGCTCTAGTAAAGCCTAATTATCAATATACCTATAAAATTATTATTATTGCATTTCATCTAAGTTAGCTTGAAGCATATAATGTCAATTCTAAGTTCCCCTTTTCCTTGTTTCAAAGGGCCACCTATGAAATTGATAATCCCATTACACACTGAAGAAATCAGCAGTCATTGTCTCAAATGCTCTCCATTTGCAACGCTCTCCTGTTGCTACCACATATGTGCTAACGGGTTCCAAATAAGCTGTTTCGTTCCTTGATTAGCAGGTCCAAATGTTTATGGCTTTCAGTATAATCCATAAAAAAATAACAGTTATTAAAATATGATTAAAATTATGAAAATCCTTATCAGTGTTTGCTGCGACATAGACCACTAGTTAAAAACTAGTATGATACACACCCGGTTTAGGTCTGGGTAGTGGGGGACTCTCAGACCCATCAAAAACTGGTGATCCTCCAACCTGTATAATCGGAACAAGAGAGCAGGATCACGGCCGCGTGCATTACTGAGCGCCTCTGTCAGGACTCTTGTAGGGGAAGTCTACATGACCCTCGATGTTGCGCTTTGCCTCGCTGATCTTTTTTGCACCAATATATCTTCTGCAGCCGTGGTCAGCGAGCCTTACTTTCTGCTCACTCTGGCTTGCGCTGCATTTGAAGACCTTAGACCGGCGCCCAAATTTTCGAGTGTCCTGAAGCCTATACGCCTCTATCTAGTGTACCGTAGACGTCCCGACGACATGATATTGATACCTTTTTGTCTAGCGGCCCTTAAACTCAGACTGCTCCGTCTTCCTACGGCTTACACGTTTTGATAAGTAGTTTGGGCCATCATTTTGGATAATTCCAAGGTACTTATATGATTTGTTTGTTGTCTGTCGCGTTGTTTTAGTCGTGGAGATAGAACGGAGATATCTCTAAACCCATATTGCGCTCTGAGAAAATGGCTCCCGCGCTCTCGTTGCACAATTAATTTCTCATTGTTGCACGCTTAGGTTGTTTTCAAGCAGTTGTCGATCAGAGTGACTCATTTCGGCTTCACACTCACCATGTTATTGCCGTTGTTGCTGCTGTCGATGATTTTGTCGTTGTTGATGATGCAGTGTGGCCAACTGAAGCGAGTGTCCCACTTCGTTTCGTCGGGTTCACTGGCGGAGCTGCTCGCCTACGCGCAGGTAGTGTTTTCGACACGCTGTCATGAGCTGCAGCCTGTCGATCGACCTCATCTGGCGAACTTCGCCGTGCTCTGCTTCGTGCACCAACTGCTCGACAAGCACGATCAACGCGAGGCCATCACAAATGCCTTCAAGTTAGTAGCTTGAATGCACGTCGCCATTCAAATTGTTATTTAACGTTTTGACGCCAGTGACACGAATAATATGATATATATATATATATATATATATATATATATATATATATATATATATATATATATATATATACATATATATAAACACTATATGGCTTTTTGCAGGTAGAGAGAGCGCACAACGTTTCTTGTCGAAACGTTTATCATAGTGATGTTGTCGTTATTCGTACGCTGTGACTTTTGAGGCCATTGACTAGAATAAACTATATATATATATATATATATATATACACATATGGCAGACACGGACGATAGCCCTTTTTGCAAAATGAATCCCTTCCCCCTTCCCTGAATGGTTAAATTTGTTTAAATTGTGTAATTATGCAAAGTTCAAGCTCAATGAGAGATTACTGAATTTATATAAATTTGCCGTTCAAAGAAAAAAAATATATATATAGTGCACACGTTCTGGGGAGACTGTCGTGTCCACCACCCCCTTGACTGGCCGGCGACCGTTATTAGTTCGCCACTCTCTCGCTCAAACAACACACGTCCTCTGTCTGGCTCGCACCAACGACTACTCACTCATTTATTCTCATGCCTCCTTATATACTCACAGATTGTCCGCGCATTTAGTGACTTCCCGCGTCTTCGCTAGTAGGGTGGCGGCATCTTCTAATTGGCGCCGTGTATTTAGCTTGCTTCGGCATTGCCGCTAACCGACGCTGTCTATGCCCGCGCTGCTTAACGGACACTGCTATCCTACAGAGACAATTGTCGCTCCAATTGCATCTTTAGTAAAACCTATATATATATATATATATGCACCCGCAAAATAATATATATATATATATATATATGTTTTAACATTATGTCGTTTTCTCTCTACGTTTGCAGGACATTTCTAGTCGAAAACGTGTATTATAGTGATATTGTCGTTATTCGGACGCTGTGCAATGTGAAATTATATGCACTGTTGAGTTATTTCGCGCGTTTGCGTAATCAGCTGGCGCTGATGGCAGAATTCTTGTTCAAGAACCTGCAAGGACCGTCCGACACGCAGGTGTGCCAGAGTTACAGTGCCGCCGTCCTCAAGCATGAACAATCGAGTATACAGGAATGCCTGACCGGTACGTATGGCCATACACAGACGCACAAACAGAGACACAATGCGCCGACGATTAGTGAATCTCTTATCTAATTATCGAATTGACTAAAGGAATGAACATAGTGGTCAGATAATACATTATTTACCTTTTTGAAATGCAAACAATGGTCAATGCGTGTACTTTGTTTGGCTAGACAAATGACGTCGGATCGATACATGCTGGTATATAAATGTTTAACTCTATATATATATATATATATATATATATATATATATATATAAGGACACTGAAGTTTCCCCAAGGCAGGTCGAACACTCTTGTCGTTCGCCTTGTCAACGAAATGCGTGATTTACAGAGTCATATTAAATACAAATACTATAACAAAAGTATTACGGAGCGACACCACAACGCAAACCGCACAATTGCCCTCATTTACCGACTAGAAATGTTTTTGCTGCTGTAAGACTAATTGTAAAACAGCTTCGTTTAGATGCGAAAATAGAGAATATGTGCTATATTCATTCTTCTGCTTAGAGACAATAATTAATGTTTTTTTTTGGCAAATAACGTGCGTGTGCAAATGTGCATGTGTATCTGGTTTCAGGGCATCCTGGTATGATTTTGGCGTTGTGCACAAGTCCCGGCCTGCTGGCCAGATACTTGCGTACGTGTTGCGACCTCCTCCAGATCTCCGACTGCACCTTGAAGCTGGCCGCTCTGTTCGATCCGTCCACGCCGTGTAATAAGCTTGCCATACGAAAACTCCTTCTCACACCGAAACGACAGCGGTTCGTATCAATTGAAGACTTAAGAAGAATAGAAAGACAAATGGCCGAAAAACGTAGATAAATGGGATGGGTTTACAATACAAGTGTGTGCACTTGCGTTTGTTAGGCAAATGTAGCATGTACACTAATGCTGGGCTTCCTGTCCGTGTATGCTTTTTTCGCTTTATTCGCGGCATTGCCAACATCGTTTTGCACAATCACCCACCTTCTTTCTGGCTACTTAAGATGAAATATAGATCTTTCACGGGAAGTCAAGATTTATATTTTGGTTGGAAGGCTCAGACCTTTTTCCACCTTGTCAACCTAGACGAAACATAACGCTTAAAGTGCGTTGTTTGTAGGATATCAACGACATCACTACTTTGAACTTCGGCGACTTAGACTCTTAGTATGATCGTTTCAGCTTGCAAACTACTGTTGCATCTATCACATTCTCCGAATCTGGCTCAATCAAACTCTCATTGATTTCGTTAGCTGGGAGACCAATTTAGTCCTTGGATAAAGATGCACAATGGCTTGCAATACGATTTATATTCCGGGAACGAATTAAAGCAAATTGTATGACAAGCTGGTGGATCATTGACGGAAAAGATTTAAAGTCGCAGAGGCTTTCTCTTTAATTAAGTAGTAAAGCCACAAAGTTTGTTTTTGTCTTGTAGGCGGGGGCACGGCGAATGCCTGCCCACACAACACGTGTGCGCATCTACTCTTGAACTTGAGTGTTTACTGAGCATTTGCTTTTCAGCTGTGCCAAATCGGAGACGTCATTGATCTCTGCAGACTCGCTCGACATCTCGTGCCTGGACGCTTCGGAGGACTCGTCTTTGGTGTCCGAGCAGGATGTTCTCAAGTTATTCCTCTTCATCCTTCTTCTACTTAATCGAAACCATGCCATGTATGTGCCACAACAACAACATATCCACGGAGAAGGAGAAGACCGAGAGCCGTTCAAATCGGCACTGGTCAAAGTTTTTGAATTTCATCCGCAACCAGCTCGAGCGGTTGCACCCAATGGAATTCACCTGGCAGCCGGGCCCACATACGGCGCACTATGCGCCCGCGGCAAGGCCTATGTATGGGGTCTCAACCGGGCTGGACGGTAAGACATGCGTATTTCAAATTGGTTTTTTTTATTGTCGTTACATTTTTCAGAATTGTAAGGCTTCTCTTAGATATTATTTACGTTTTTATAGGCTTTTTTTTTAACTATATATACATAGTTGCCCCGAAGAAGAGCTGCTGCTACAAGCTGCTGGCTCTCCTCATCACTCGGCGGTTGACAAGGTACCTGGAGGCTTGCTCCTGTGTCCCGCCTGAGCAGCATGGATTTCGTGCAGGTCACTCCACCATGACCGCGTGTGAGATCTTGCTTCAAGAGGTGCATCAGGCGATCCGGAGGCCAAAACAAGCACTATTTGCGGTGTTTGTAGATTTTAAATCTGCGTTCGATATGGCGCCACGTAACAAGATTTTAATGAAACTTGCTCAAAGCGGGGTTTCTGAAAACATGCTACTGCTGATTAAGGCCATACTGCAGGAGAATTCAGTGAGCATAGACGACGGAGTAGCCCTTCTAGACCCGTTTATTCAGTCCACGGGTGTAGCAGAGGGTGACAACCTAAGCCCGCTACTTTTCTCCCTATTGCTGAGCGATTTGCCACGACGCGTTCAGGATCCGTCGGGACACGTGAAAACTCTGCTATATGCCGATGATCTTGTGATTTTTGGAAGAAGTCGGTTTCACGTTCAGCAGGCGCTGGCAAGGCTGTCGGGGTATGTGGAAGAGGCTGGCCTATTGATTAATATGGACAAGACAGAAGCCATGAAATTCCGACGCGGTGGCCGTCTTGCGGCTTCTGATGCTCTGCATATAAACAGGACATCCCTGAAATATGTAAACAACTTCAAATATCTAGGGGTGATACTCCCTACAAACGGTCGGTCCTTCGTGGAGCACATTACGGACAGAGCGCGCCGAGCGCTGGTTGCGAGTGTTAGTATACGAACTCCTTCGAGACTATCCCTACGAACGACGCTGTCTTTGTTCAACATGAAGGTAGCGCCAGTCGCCTCCTACGGAATACAGGTCATCTGGGATTATCTCTCGTCGGCGCAACTCGAAAAGCTCGAGCGGATTAAGCCTGCATTCCTGAAACGAGCTCTAGGTCTGCATCGTACATCGCTAAACAGATACGTTTATCTGCTATGTGACACGCCGTTGCTTATAGAGGACCTAAAGCGTAGATTCAAGCTCCCTTCCACTCCGGCGTACGCGCAATTTATCAGCTCTTGGGACGAGAAAATGGCGGAGATCGATCCTGATTTCTATAGCACGGGTGCGATTACCTCTGAAATATGAAAACAAGCCGGACGAACGAACCGACACGTTCTCACGCGCTTTGCTGTTCATGGCTTTCATCACGTTTTATGCGGGACGGGGGGGTTTCATGCACCTGCATATACATGTATCTGTACAAGATGCGGTGAAAGATGCCCCAGGTACCACGCGGCATCGTGTGCTGCGGTACCGTCGTTGAATAGCCTATCAGATGCGACTCGGCGCAGTCAAAGTGCGGACGCACAGGAGGTTAGCTTTAACCGCTTTTAATATTTCTATAATTATTTGAAACGTTCATACAAGACAATTGTATTTTTAAAGACACAAAATAAATAAAGTATTGTACTACACAAGAACATAGTTGCCCTGATGCTGTGTGGTCATGCTTTTGTTTCGGCGGATGCCCGGTATTTTTCTCCGCCTCCTTCCCATCTGCTTGTTAGCAGGGTAAACAGTTCGTAAACAGTAATGAGCAGGAAGACTTAACTTATACATCATTTTTAGAGCCTGCGTCGTAACACTGCTATATCCTTGCCATTTCTAATAAGGCGCATAATCATAATAAGAATTTTTGCACAGACATGTCTGCTGGGTTGGCCTTAAAACAATCAGTCCTCAAACATACCCTCGTTATAGCCTTTAAGTCATAAACGTGGAGCATTTTTTAAGCTACCAACCAAATACCATGTCGGCATGGTTACTAGTATCAACTGCGTATGTGTCGAGCTTTTTCATATCGTATAAAGTACTTAACTGTAGCTTCACTTTACCACTCAAGTTTAGAAAATCAATATTGTGACGTTCGGCACCAATTATATGTTAATATATGAGCAGTGCAGACAGCAATGCAGGATCCTGTCTTGTACATACAATAAAAGTCGTCCATAGCAAAAGGACCAAAGACAGCGCCTTAGGAAGAAAAAATTCTCCATCTTCATGACTTTTATTTTATATTATGTAAGGCCAGTTTATCTCACGATGCGGCATGCTATCGATCACGAGCGGGCAATCATATATTTATATATGTTTATTTTTAAAATAATAAGCAAAATGTATGTAACCTTGCCTTAATGTAGTGATATTCATATATGATAAATGTAACGGTTTGTACCATTTTGCATATATGCTCATTTCTAAAATAAAAATATTATATATTCTTCAGATTTGGTGAGGGCGAGCCATCACTTGGCGAGACTTCAGCACCTCAACGCGTGTCGTTACTGGATCATCTTCGAGTGAACGTCACTCAGGTGGCCTGCGGAACCTCGCATACATTATTTCTCACAGATCACGGGGTGCGTTTAGCTTTCTTGACTTCACTTGATTTTGTTTTACCATTGATCTTCATGTATCTGTAGAAAAACTCGTTTTGAATCGGCGCTTGTAGGACGCGCCAAGTCTTACGTTTGACCGATTTTTAAAAGTCAGATTTGTAAAATTAGGACCTTCCGTGAAAGCGTTTGAGTGGGACTCGGTGTGTAGAATATCCTAGTTGCGTCTCTTTTACAGTTTAGTTAAACGAGTGGCTTCTTTGCGGGCCCTCCCCCTTGATTATATTTGACAACGCTACGACGGCAACGCATCATGCACCGTTTTAACGAGAGCAATTTCTCTATTTATTGACAGGACACACAATTGAGATGTCTACTATAAAATAGTTGCTTTCTGACCTAAGTCAATGCCACGGAGTGTACACACTTATATGTATTAATATGTTGATTGTGGCTTCAACAGCGACGCCCGGTATGCATGCATTTTACTAGTTAATCTTTATTTGGAAAAAAAAATATATATATATATATATATATATATATACACCATCAACCCAATACTTGCCGATTGCCTACAAAGGCTGCGATTCCGCCCAGCAGTGGTTCTACTGCCCTAGCCTGTAGATGGTAGCACTTTTGCTAGCATAGTAGATGGACAAGTTGTTGAAACGAACGAACGACGACGGTTTCTCTCATGTGGTAACCCAAAACTAACTGCGCCCCGCAAGCAGAAGAGTCTAACTAAACTAACGGAGGGTAAATCATCTGGAGAACTAGGGACATTCAAAGTTCGAATTCAACCCTAGGGGACCTACCGGTTGTCGCACGCAGCCCACCCTTATCGATATTTGAAGCCAGTGTACACGAAGTCCCGATATCAATCACCGAAGAGGATATATTATATAAGTTGTCACCACTTGGAGTCAACCACGTGAGGATATTTTCTTACGTACGAAACGGAGCGCAAGTTATGCTCGGCAAGGTAACTCTCCCTTTTACGCGCCAACCTCCTCAATCCGTATTCATTGGATATTAATCTCATTGAGTAGTTCTCGAGCCCGATCAACCCGAGTTATTTCACAAGTGCCTTAAGCCGGGACACATCGCCGACAGGTGCACCGTTCTCGAGGTGTGCAAGAAGGACGCCCCGGATTCCTAGCCACAGACTGCTCCAGTTTAGCAAAATGTGTGAAGTATCGTGCTGTTCACGCGGCGGGTTCACCTGCCTGTCCTTGCTTGGCTTACCTTCGGGAAGAAAACCGAATCATATTCTAAACCCGCACATTGCACCAGATGAAGGTGCTGCACCCAGTGGTCGAGATTGCCGAGATGGTCCCCACATTAGCCCTGCCTGTAGACAACAGGTCTCAGCAGGCGGTGCTGTGTGTTCGTTATCGTAGACGCCCGCTATGGACATTGGTTCACCTTATCGTTCGTGATCCGTATATATATATATATATATATATGTATATATATTGACCTGTCTGTGACAATCTGTGCAGGTATTTGCCTCAGGAGCCTCAAACTTTGGCCAGCTGGGCTTGGGTCCCGAGGTGCGACGCTCGGCGCACCCACAACTGATTGAGGCGCTTCGGGACCATTCGGTCAAACAGGTCGTGTGCGGAGCCTACCATTCGCTCGCCCTCACCCACAGTGGCAAGTACGTGCACACATATGTATACATGTATAAACTGTGGATACGTGTATGCGTATCTTCACACACACAACTATATCGTACAATCGTTTTATAATAAACAAACTAACTAAACCAAAAGGGCCACTTGTCTGATATACGATCACCTGAATATTTGTCATGATATGACGCAAATACTAATAAACTAAACACCACATTTCGGTAAAGTTGCCTAGATCAGCCATTGTTTTACTCCGATTTATTTCGTTCTGGTCAAAATGCGCTCAGGGCATTCTAAAAACTGCTTACAGAATTGTTGCACAAAATACACCACATACATTATATATATATATATATATATATATATATATATATATATATATATATATATATATATATATATATATATATAAACCAGGTGCTAACTAATTCCACAAAGGCACTTAAATTCTTTAGGCACTTCAGCAAGAGCTAGAACCAGGTCAACACCCACTTGTAGAACATGGCGTTGAACATGTGGAATTAATTTCTATATTAATTTCGGTAATTCGGAGAATTATAAAATATCATTTTAACCACTACCGTGCTTTTGACGACATATTAGAAACATATGGTCAGCTCGGTCGTTTTGGTATAGGGGTATGATTCTCGGTTAGGGTGCGGTTTATTGTCATTTACAGCTGTTTGGCTCGCGATCACCTTGACACAGAACAGAACACATACGGACAGATCCAGACCCACACCGCAAGCGGAGCAGATTGTTGTCTGCTACCGCGGCAACGACGGTTGTTATCCGTCGCTAGCGGAAACCGGTATCTGCCGGTATGCTAGAGGAGTGAAAATAGGGGATTTTCTGGGGGAGGCCGGAAGGGTCCACCAGCTGTTAGGTGCTCATCGTCATATGGGTATTCCGGCGGGCGGCAGCTGACCTGGTTGTAGTTGCTGTGAAACGCAACAGAAAGCAAATGCCAAAGCAATATACGAACGCTGCTCATGCAAGTGCTTTATGCTCGTTTTACTCGTTATACAATTCAAGGCTATGGCCATGCCATCGCATATAGCCAATCGACACCTCTGTATTGTATTGCTGGGCTAAGCCGTATCAATAATGTTTATTTTTTTATACTAATAATTTAACAAAAAAACATTTACATATGTCGGGGGGGGGGGGGGGAGGGTGGTAATGCGTCATCTCTTTTGTGGCGACATCCCGTATTACTGTTACGGTTGGTGGCTGGAATACTATTGCGTGGTTTGTTTCCAGTTGTATACAGCACCACTCTTCGGTTTCGTCTTAGATATGCTGTGAGCGCTCTGTGAACGTAAGCCGTCGATAGCTCAGTTGGTAGAGCGGAGGACTGTAGATTAATCAGCAGCTATCCTTAGGTCGCTGGTTCAAATCCGGCTCGACGGATCTTTTTATTTATTTCGTTTTTTTTTTTTGGCGTTTATTTTAGGAGCTCTACTTTATACATTTGTTGATGTTTGATGATGTATCTATATATATATATATATATATCATATAATATTTATTCAATACCCATTTCATACCTTTCGAAACATAAGATTTTACTTAAACCGTATATATATTATATATATAACTTTTGTATGTGTGAACAATGAAACAATATATTCATGGAACGTTTATTCAATGCCCAATTCATATCTTTCGAAACATAAGATTTTGCTTAAACCGTATATATATATATATATATATATATAACTTGTGTGCACGTTGAAACTATATATATATATATAATGACGCTACTTATATGCGTGCGTTTTCAAGAACCATAGCAGCATAGAACTTATATAAACCAATTTATAAACAAAACTAAACACTACGCCCCCCCGCCCCCTGATTTTTTTAAATTGATTATATTACCCCCTCAAAGAAAACTATAGTGGTTCAGATGTATATGCATATGCGGCCGACGCGGTAAGGCCGAGAGTTGTTGCTATAGTCTCCCTTATCATCATCGTCGTCGTCATTATCGATGCCGATTGTGTGTGTGTGTTTGTGCCCCCCCCGGTGGTTGGATTGGCACGTTGCGCCGCGCCCATGCAGGGTGTTCTCGTGGGGCTGGGGTGTCCACGGACAGCTCGGCCAGGGCTCGACGATAGACTACAGCCTGCCGGCGACCGTCAAGGGGTTTCCGGCAATGCCCATTCAGGTAGGCGCCGGGGGTGGCCACTCGATCGTGCTATGCCAGGACGGCCGAGTGGTGGCTTTCGGGTGCAACGCGTTCGGTCAGCTCGGGCTCGGCAACCGGACCAAGTTTTCCCGGCCTCAGCTTGTTCGACTTCCGACCAACAACACAACCATGATTGCAGTCGGCTTCTTTCAGACGGTACGTCTAGGCCACTCTTTCTCTATCGTCTATCGATGATATATATAATATATATATATATATATATATATATATATATATATATAACATTCATGCGATTGTAAAGGTTGGTGTTAATAACGCGTTTTCTGCTAGCGCCCCCATAGCGCCTCCAGTCCGCTCGGTGGTGGAAGTGGTAAAGGTGTTTTAGGAGGGATACATCAGAGGTCCGGAAGGCTTAGTAGAACTTAGGAGAAATTAACACACATTGATGACGCATGATTGAATTCAGCTTGGTGATTTAGTAGATCTTCTATTCAGAGAGGAATGATGCATAACGGGGATTGTCATATCGTCATTGTTTTTGCTGTGTTATTGCGACGACTAGTAACTGCCTGAAGGGCCAGAGAATAATATAGATATATCTGTAATTTAGTGGAAATGCCCTTTACAAAGATACTTATTACATCTTTTTGGAGTGAATATATGTTGCCGGGGGCTGGACCTTCCCGTGGTGCGTACTATCAATTTACGAATCGAACACAGCTTAGACCGACGCTTAAAGATGGGTGATGTGCCTTCTTTTCTACTTGTATTTTTCTACTTGTAATGTAAAATTTCTACTTGTAATGGTATGAATATATTTAATTATTATGTATACTTACAGTACGCACTATCAACGAAACCGTCATATCGGATTTACACGTGGGGATGTATCACAAAGTCTGCGTATACAGGCACAAACTCAGAAGAAACTTCGTCAGCAACAACAAGGTGCGGTTATTACGATGATCCAGTATATATATATATTATATATATATATATATATATATATATATATATAACCTTTTGAGCAACCGTAGCATTAATTATTTGAATAGTAAGATCGTTATACTCATTTTAAGCGTAGTTGTGCGCCATGGAGTATGTCAGGCATGAGGTAAACTCTTGGCAGCGACACATATAGCATATGCGTATGTGATTTGAATGTCAATTTGAATACTTGTTCAGGCGGACCTGGTCAGACGGGTAAGGTGTCCTCGCCCGAAGACTTGAGTCCGATGGCGTATCTTAGCCCGTCGTTGCTGTGCGAATTCAGCCACGGTATAGCGTCGATGTCCGCTGGCTACAACCATGTAGCCATCGTGACGACTCGTGGCGAAACTGTTCACCGCCGGCCGAAACTCGGAAGGACAGCTCGGTCTGGGTCATCGTAAAGACGTGGTACGTATCTACCTTCAGTCTTCGCTCCAGAAGGCGTGCGTGCTTTCATTAACGAGACGTGTGAGAAACATCGTCACTGCGGTCTGTCAACGATATGATTAGCCTACAAAATTATATATGAACGATGGTACCAGACTACCAATTTATTGGTGATAAACTTGCATTCGGCATCGGCACTGGTCCCATGGCTGGTGAAAACCTCGAGTTGACAACACAAGGTGGTGGTAGCCATGCACCATATATCTAATGTGTGCGCTACACCTAGTGCATGCGGCTTTCTAGCAAAAGCACCGAAAAGTGCAGATGCCAAGGTGTCCAATCCCGGCCGAGGCTTCGGCAACATTTCTTTGCCAGTCCTGTAAAAAGTGCTGGAATGATTCGGTAATCTATCATTCTTTGCCTAACTCTGTCCGACAGAGAACCCGTTCTATGTGTGTGGATTTTTTTTGTGATTGCAAGGGCAGTTCGTTCAGTCACCCTTTAAATAATGCACTAACTTTAACGAATGCATGAAGTAATTATACACTAATTTGAGGATACTTTACATCTGTAGTAGAGTAGGTACTCTTTCTTTGAAGAAGAGGAAGAATGAAAAGAAGGTACAACGGTATGTTGGGAGATGTCAAAAATATTGTTGAACTGTCTTGCACTTCATACAGTTTTCACGCGCGTTTACAGTATCCTCATTAATTTGTGTTATTAGGCGTCTCCGACAGCAATCTCGTCTTTAGCTAAACCGTCAGATGGTCTCAGTTGCCTGTGGAAAAGATTTCACACTGGCCGTGGACAATTCGGGTCGTGTGATGGCCTGGGGCCAAAACGACTCTGGTCAGCTTGCCCTCAAGACGAGTATCCTGTCAACTAAAGACCATGAGGTAAGTTCCCCTACTACATCTTTCTTGGAACTTTTCTAACTACAATATTAGAAGCCTATTTACATGTTCCGATGGGCTTTATTACAAACACTGGTTTATAATATTATTATTATTATTATTATTGTATATTGCACCTTATATATATATATAGTTTAGGCTTTAGGCGTCGGCAAGATAATAGCAGCCGTAATTTTGATTAAATGACACCAATTTGGTGCACATGCCTAATGTTCTTATTTGACAAACGATTTCCTTATGTTGCCGTGCGTTACCTCAGCGGAATATTCAAACTGGACGGTAGGTGTGTTTAATGACACTAGTGACTGTTTGTGTTGTATTGCTGTTCATTGTGGGCATATGCAGCCGACAAGTCGAATCATCACGGTGCGGACCAATCGACGCGTAATCAACATACCTCATGTGCTGAAGCAGGGCGAGCTAAAACCTGTGCCGTTGCACGGGTCTGCTGCTGAGGTGGCTCAAGCGCACATTCCTAACCTCGACATCTCCGAGATGGAAATGTCGGTACGCCAGCGGCTATTCTACACGAGCCACTCGGAGCGTCTTCTTATCAGCTGTCCTCCACTGAGTCTCATGGACCCTACGCCGTACGTTGGCGGAGCTGCTCTCCACGCGACATTGGCGATCTTTCACTCTTCGTACGATGCGGCCATGATGCTTGAACACTGTGACTCGCTCGGCGATCATCAAGCAGCGGCAAAGATCGCCCTCTTGGAGGGGCGCCTCTCCAAAGCGCTCGAGCTCAGCTGAAGGCCATCAGAAAGTGCCAGAATCCAAAGCTGCCCTAAAAGAAGTCCTCGACTACTACTGTAGTCGAATCGACCGAGTCGGCTAGTACGGAAAGCGTGAAGGAGTTTCTCGGGCTGGCCATAACGTCGTGGGTCGAGATGCCGTTTGACGTACCTGAGGCTGGAGGAAATTCTAGTAAAACACTTGGATCGCATAGGGCTAGCACTGGGACTTTCTTTTGTTCTGCGATGCCAAGGCAGTGCCGAAGTGTGTCTGGGCGTTGAAGGCGTCGCTGAGAACTTCTCGCCCGAGTTCAACGGAACGCCTCATGGATCTCGTGAATGGTGCTATGAATTCGCCAGAGGGAGATGCGGCTGCCTGCCAGGGACTTATTGAGGTCACAGGTATGCTGACTGTCATGGCTTATATGCAAATCTATATATTTTT
>QVRM01005455.1:0-20705 GCA_003439945.1 Dermanyssus gallinae | reverse complement strand
AGCCGAATTGCTCTGGTCAAAGTGCTCTTCAGCCACGTGCTCAATCCGCCGAATAACCAACTTACAGGATATCTTTTTCAATGTGCGTTCTGACGCCACTCCACGGTAGAGATTTGGATCCTGTTTGTCATCACCATGCCTAACCTTGAACAGAAGAGAAATGTCTATACGGTATGGTTAAACAACAATGTAAACAATATCATTGCCTATCATTTCTTTCGAATATGAGTTTCATATGATGATAATGTGAGTTCCATCACATTCAGGGGACTTTATTTATAGAGAAGACGCAGCCTTTATCTTCACCCTACTTCCGTTGAGTTTATTTCACTTAATTCGTTAAACTAAGTTTACTAGCATGGCCATGTAACAACTTATGGGCCTGTCTACCGGGCCAACCGGATTCGATAAGTCGATTCTGTAGTATTCCAATCATCCCCAAACGATCTAAACGAATATACCATTTACCAGCTAGCAAACAAACCTGTTAAGAATTCTCTGCCTAAAGTGACGACGTTGGATCGGTTGCATCGGTTGGATCGTTTCTGAACGATCCTATAGGGTAGCCAGTGGATATTACTCCACATACAGAAACACTTGCAGTATGCGCCGCACTCTGTTACAGCACGTGGGACCGTGGTCTACTTTTTTTTCTAAAATAAGCAACCAATGTTTACGACGTAGCTGGGCCAGTGTTCTTAACTGTTGTGGTACTTATCAGTTGATAATTGCTCGTTTATCAGTTAGTTTGGCACATTTTAACTAAGTTTAGCACGAGAATCTACATAGCAACACGCATATTATGTAATCGCTTCTGATGTGGCATTCTGGCATTCTCTTAGTAACTACACTGGTCACTTTAGCAAAAGGTTCCCGTTCTGTGTTTACAGGCATTTGTTATGGCAAGTACACGTAAGACGTAGAAGGCTTGCCTATTTCCCTGTAAGACGAGCTGTGCCGTAGTCACAGAGCAGAGTGACAACATTTTACTTTTGCGGATTTTTCTGGTTCTGTTTTTGGCATTATTCTGGCAATTTTTATGGTTTGTTTCATGTGGTGGATGACTACACTTGACTGGCATTCCTACTGCCATTTCGGAATTAAGGAAACTTTCACAGTAAGCGTTGGCACTTTATCCTCCTAATTCTGTATCTTTGCTTACGTTTCAAATTGCATGTTTTAGCTTCTGAAGGTTAAACGTTTGCAACATTAAAGACCGCACAGCCATACGTAGCTAGATGAGTCTATCGTCTCAGACTAAGTTAGATCTGAATTTTTTTGCTTTAGAAAGCTCGGTTAGATCAAGTTAGAAGAAAAATATGTTATTCTTGATGTTAGAGGCAATTGCATTAGACTACAAGTAATACATTTTAATGAATCCCGCATATATTATATATATATATATAGCTGTCGGATGCTTAAGGCATATTCAAAAATCTATTTCATAAATACGGTGTTTCTTTAGTCAATATATATGCCACCTCTTTCTATAACGTTGTCCAGAGCTCCCTTAGAAACAAAATGAAAACTTCTAGACAATTTTGCTTCTTAATGTAAATAGTATTCAGGGTGGATTTAACTACCCCCTTTGCCACAGGTTGTTAAAGCTATGGCGAAATTTGAAATTTTTTTATTGTATAGTTCGAGGCGCTTTTTTGACTTGACTATGACTACGACGACTTCAAACTAATAAGGTGTTTGCACGCCTCCCCAAAACCATTAAACATACACACAGACATGGTTTTTCAGCAAATTATGCCGTTTGCTTTTTTTAAGATTGCCAATTTGCCGTCAAATGTATCCAAACAAAATTGCCTTGTTAGCAGCACTTCTTTTTCTTTCATAAGACAGTGAAGAAGACCTGACATGATTCGGACTTGATATTACTTAAGTATTAAGCAATAAAATGCCTGCGTACCTTTACATTTTCGCTCGTGTACGTGTATATATATATATATATATATATATATGTAGCATGTAGAAGGCCTAGATTGGAATTTTTTTTTAAGGAGGTTGTTTTTAATTCTAGACCGTCCATTGTCCCCTACAAGCTTGGGACTTAATCTGAGATATATCTTCAATGCACGAGGGCCGGTCATGTTAAGATATCTAGGGTTTCCCCGACAGTCCTTGTGGCAGCATGGCCGCTGACACTCAGCGGTATGGTTTATCATCTATTCTTAATGAGCATCGCTCAAAGAAAATTTGACCAACAACAGGGATCGAACCGGCGACACCCCGGTAGTCATGACAACCATGACTAGCGCACTAATCCATTAGATCACGCTGCCACGAAGGGCTGTGATGGCCTGGTCATCGGCTTGTCTAGCAGGCACGTCCAGGTGCCTGCTTGCACTTCTCGCGCGCTCTTGAAGAAAACTTTAGCAATAAAAGAAACGCAACTCAACCATCACGACAGTGGCGTTCTTGGTGCGCGCAGTGGCGATTACGTCGTTGTTGCTGCTATTGTTAATGGTGTCTTTGCTATTGCTGTCGTTTTTGCTGCTGTTGTTGCTCTGCTGTACTTGCTACACTCGGCATTCTATTGCTCTCAATGTTATGCTGTTGTTCCTGCTAATGTAATTTTTGTTGTTGCTATTCCAGTTCTTGTTGTTGCTATTCCTGCTGTCGTCGTTATTAATCTCGTTGCTGCTGATAATGCTAGCCCTCATATCGGTCTGTTGTTGTTGTTGTTGTTGTTGTTGTTGTTGTGTTTGTTGTTGTTGTGTTGTTGTTGTTGTTGTTGTTGTTTTGTTGTGTTGTTGTTGTTGTTGTGTTGTTGTTGTTGTTGTTGTTGTGTTGTTGTTGTGTGTGTTGTGTTGTTGTTGTTGTTGTTGTTGTTTTGTGTTTTTGTTGTTGTTGTTGTTGCTGTTGTTGTTGTTGTGGGTTTTGTTGTTGTTTTGTGTTGGTGTTGTGGTTTGTGTGTTGTTGTTGTTTAATTTGATGTGAATCATGCTTGTGTTGTGTTGTGGTTGTGCCGTTGCTATTTTTGATTGTTGCTGTTGTTGTTTCTTCTGTTGCCGCTGCTGCTGCTGCTGTGGCGGATGAAGGTAGTGCTTCGGTGGGGCGATGACGAGGCTTTGGCTAACTATGCGTATCATTGGCGCTAAATCCTACGGTTATCCTTTTGTTTGTCTGTCTGCCTGCCTGCACGCCCCCCCCCCCCCCCACCTACCTAACGTCCGCCCATCCTTACCGCTTCGAATCCACTTCGCAATCAGCCTTGATTCATTTATTTATTCTTGCATGATGATTTGTTTTTGCTGCTGCTGCCACCACCGTCACCGATGTGCGCGTTCTGTTTGCTTTCAGAGCCGAAACAAGATTCATACTCATCACTGCTGTTTATCCAAGTGGTCGTTTGGTAGTCGCCTACATTTGAGAATGTTTAAAAGATTCCAGCATAACTTTTTATATAATCTCTATATAGTGTTATATAATCTATATTAACACATAAAACACTATCATTCGATATGGTAGTAGAAAACGGTCAAAATAATGTTGGCCAAGTGATTGAGGAGAGAGACAAACGAAGACAGTCCATTGGGGACGACTGTGACTACGAAAAGTAATAAAACGCCAAATAATAGACATAGGCCGAGAAGCGGGGACGACGATAAACGATGCTCAACGATAGAACGCTAGAGGACCGCTTCAGAAGAGTTTGGCGCGGTTGGGACATTGGGCACGTATGACGCAATGCAGCCGCACTGCAGCCTCGTAGTCAGCTGGCTACAACCAAAACCTTATTGCCTGGAAGTGGTTTCGGGCGAGTGCTGGCTCTGGCTAGAAGGCAGAGGGCGTTTTTTAAGCGAGAGCTACCTGCGACATCGTCGTCGTCCCATACTGCAGCGTCGAATAAACTACAGTATTTGCATACCAACCCAGTACCCAGTTGTACGTAAACACAGGTTTTCAGGCTGACGTAGTGGGCAAATGCAGTGGTAGAAGTGGTGAACAGCTGTAACAGTGCGTGGGCGTGCGTTCTCCTAGCCGACGCGTGAGCGACGTGTAGGATGAATTGTTGTTGGAGTCCGCGAAAGATGCATTGTGGTACGGGAAGTATCTGTTGGGGGGCATCGTATTAATGGATTCAAACGTTCAAAGGACTAACGTTGAACGCCAGAGCAATATGTCAGAATATGGAATTCATGCTGAGCTGGAGTGCGAAACGTATGTGTTGGGAGGGAACGTTCGTAGCGTTGATATGTTGAAGTGTAGTAGTTTATTTATTGGAGTGCGGATTTGATGTTTGAAATGCAGGGCTAGCGCTTACCGGCGGAGCAGACCTAAGCCTTGTCTAAATAGCTTGTTCAGCTTTGTCAAGGCTGAACAAGCTATTTAAGCTACAAGTAGGAGGTGGCCCACTGTATGCTTCCACCTGTATGCGCAAAGTCTTTCAGATTCTAATCAATATACAAGGTTAATGGTAGCCGATTATATTGGTGAAAGAATATGCGTCGTGCAAGGACATAATATTACCGTCATCGACCCCGAGCAATGCACGTTGAATTCGACGGTCTTGAGGCGAGCATACATAATGCTGGGGATAACACTAACGGCTACACGCGAAGCTAGTCTTACCCCATACCGAAGACTCAAAAAGAAGCGGCACAGGCGTAACTGTACGACGGCATGCAAGGCTTAACTACGCTGGCTTTGTGCTCAATGGGTATGCTACACAAGAGCCTCTGTTCTGGGTTGAGCATGCACCCCATCTGCGTGAGGTGCGACGTTTATCTGGAGGCAATGGTACACGCCACCTTTAAGTGTAACCACGGTCACTTCACAGAGGATTAGCTGGTTGCAGCCTTAGAATAATAATAACAATAATACGAATAATGGGGTGTAAATTGCATAGTAGACATCTGTGCTCTCTGTTTGTTGTGTGTCCGATAATTGTCCACCTCGACATTCACCGTGTTGGAAATTACAATTTAACAATTATGTTTATTCACTCAAATTGAGTATAGTACACAGTTCAAAATGTTTCTTCATGACTCTTCTCTATCTTCTTACCTTGTTGGAAATTGGAAACCACGAACGCAAATTGAAGAGTGGCCAGTTCCGGTCTTGAACCCACAGCCACCCGAGTGCAAGTCAATAATAGCTTTTTCGCTAGACTACCTTACTCGAGAACAAGATCGCAATACACACTTTAACCGGATCAAGTGGATTTTCGAGAACGCTAGGCGAAACAACTACTAGATAGACGGCGCCCCCTAGGTACTGATGAGCTAAACGAGTAAATTTCGTATCGGTTCGGATCGAAAAGATTGATAGCCATATGTTGTTATTGTATACATATATGCACGGGATGCGTGCGTGTTGCGGCGGAGTGTTGGGGTGCTGGATTGACGCGTTCGAATACAGAATTGATGTGTTGAAGTGTGCGATTGGCGTGCTGGGGTGCAGAATAATTGGACGTGTAGGTGGGTACCGCCTACGTTGACTGACGTTCAATTGACTGACTGCTACCTCCTGCACCATTGCTACTACTGTTGCTGCGTGCTGGTGCTGCGACCGTCGCAGCCGCCGGGCCAGAGCCACCTATTTGCACTGCTGTCTTTGCATCTGCTGGTTTCCTGCGCATTGCGCTCGAAGATGAGGCCATTGACACGCCGGAGATGTCGAAAAGAGTCGTTGCTGTTCAGCACAACTGCCGTGCCTGTTTTTGTTGCACCCCCACCACCACCGTCATGATCAACATCATGTCCCCACCACCCCACCATCATCATCATCATGTCCCCACCCTCCCCCTCACCGCTCCCTGTTAGGCGGACGCGTCCCGGTGTAGTCCCCGGCTGGCTTTCCTTCCGTTCGCTTTCCTTCGAGTAGAAGCACCTACCTAATGCCCGACTGCAACGATTCCTATTACTATTACCGCTGTTACTATACTATTATTACCATAATCATAACTATTACTTAGTTACTATTACGACTTAACTACTACTACGACTACTACTACTAAAACTTACTACTACTAAGACTACTTCTACTACTACTACACTGCTACTCGTATAGCGTAACAAATAGCTAGAGCTGAAAGAGCCGGCTCGTCTGGATACATTACTAGCAACCGCCGTATTGCCAGTTGCTCCCCATTGTCGATTACCGCATCTGATTTGACGCACGAACTTACACACACAGACACACATACACGTAAAGTGTGTCGTACGTGTTGTGACGTAATCTCCTCCCCTGCTGACTAGTGCTGGTTAACGGTGAGTTCGAGCATAGGGACACGCGTGCAGACGCAGACGCTAGCGCTGTAACACCAACGTATTCGATGACAGATGTCCATACATGTTTATATTCATAGATGTACTCTTACTCTCCCTCCCTCTCTCTTGCTGTGGTCCTCTATCTCTCTCTAGATAAAGACAAAATCAAAGCAAAGCAAACAAATACAGTGACATAAAGTGCCATGATTTGTATTGCCGCCGTACAAACAGCCCGGTGCTGCTACCACTCATGCCACTGATATTTATTAGCTGTGTTTGTCACCTACGTGTCACCTATCATTATTGCCTGAGTGCCTGCGACCACTCAACATCATCTCGGCGTTGTCTCGCTGTAGTTCCAATGACACCCTCTGTCGGAGAAACGCGGTGGATCTTGGCTTCGCTATGGCTTCTATCAATATGAGTGCATTCTTGCCCCAAACGCCAGGTGACTCGAGACCCAACAAATAGTAATAATAAATCAAACGATTCCATCTCAAATTAACTTGTTGGAAAGAGCTCCTAACATTTTTTTTTATAAAGACCACATTAAATGGTGCACTACCACCGTTCACTTTCTCGATTTTCTACAGAACAAACCTTACTGCCCTTTAAGAGAAAACGGGTTCCCTACGTTGTGTGCGGCCTGGGACAAAATAACGCCTACGACTTTAGAAAAAGGTGTTCGAAAGGGGAGACCCTACAAAACTCGCGCTCTCTAGCGTTGGTATATCTCAAATTCTTAAATGCGAAGCCGTTTTAAGTTCGGTATCTAGATGACGCAACACTCGGAGGACCAGCAGATATCGTAGCATCGGACATACGCTAAGTTAGAGAATTCCAACAACAAGAAAATCTATCTCGTAACAAAAGCATGCGGATTCACTGTTTTCGGCGGATCTCAAGAGGATATAATATATGCAATACGTTTGACCTATAAAGATTCTACTTTCAGCAATACAATTAGACAGCGGCGATATGGATCTACTAGGGCCCTTTAGGCAGATAAAAGATCCTTAAGCCTTTATAAAGGCTGTAATATTTTATTTTAAGGAAATCCGTCAAGTGGCAATGTGCCTGTAAAGATACAACCTGAGTTCGCCCCGTTTAAACCACCTACTTTGTAGGACAACGACAGACCTCTGTTCATAATAATTTTAGGTATATGATATTTCAATCAGAGAGATCATGAGCAAAGTACTTAACATCAAGTTAAACGGCAAGGGCAAGTTTACCTAATAGGGAGATTGGCCTCGGCCTCAGAAGTGCCATAGATCTGGCTCCAGTATGTTACGTTGCTTTGTTAGATTAATTTAGTTTTATGTCAGAATTGTTGGTAAGACACGACGCGGAAGAGCTAATTGACAAACGTTAGATAAAAGCTGGACACAAGATCAATTAAACTGGACCCCGATCCTTTGGAAGAGCGCATACATTAGCGTAAACTAGACGGATATAGTAGAAGAAAGCTAGTAGAAGATGTCTAAGACTCCTAGATTTAGCTTTCCCCTTACTTAAAGAAAGAGGCCTTGAAATCAGCACTGATAAGAGCTTTACGATCTCGCATCTTTATGATAGCCGGGTGAAGAAGAGCCTTTATCAGTCAACCCCCGAATTCTCCGTTGGAGGGAGGCAATTGCCAGCCAAGGGTATATGCGCTCGATGGAGATACCTCGGCATCGAGTTCGACAGTAATGGCAGAGTCGACACGGCCAAGGTCACTCTCCTAGAACTACTCGGCAGACTAACATCAGCTTCCGTTAAACCCCAACAACGCTTAACAATACTGAAACAATTCCTTATCCCGAAAATTCTCTATAAACTGGTCGCTGGTCCCCGACCGTCTCAAAAATTCCTCCTAGAACTAGACTGTGAGATCAGGCGAACGGTGAAGTTGCAGTGGCTCAAACTCGAAAACAACGTGCCAAACGCCTTCCTATACGCGCACATCTCACACGGCGGTCTGGACATCCCCTGTCTCCGTACACTAATTCCCAGACTTCGCCTCTCCCGCCTCACTGCCCTGAACAGATCATCCCACATAGGCACTCAATGGCTGCTGTCGACCGATTATCACAGAAAGGAGCTGGCGAAAACCAGCGCTCTCTGTGTGTTCGATGACACGACCATTGAAGACGCCGCTCACGAGACCGAGTACTGGTCTCGTACACTACATAACACAGTCGATGGGGCTCACCTGAAACACACACACCTAACCCCTTTTACAAATGACTGGGTCAAGGGTACTCCTTACCTATCCGGTAGGGAGTACATAAACCTGATTAAGTTAAGGATCAACGCACTACCAACGCGTGCCAGACTCGCAAGGGGTCGCCCCGGGTACGACAAATTTTGTCGTCATGGGTGCAACGCTGTCGAGACGCTGGCCCACATCGCTCAAGTGTGCGATCACACCCATCGCCCTATAATCAAGCGCCACGATGACATATGTGAGCGAATCACCCGCCTACTCCGTGCTAAAGGAATGCAGGTGGAACGAGAGCGCACCTTCCGAAGACCCGCCGCACCGGCTCGGAGACCAGACCTCGTCATAACAACACCTACGAGGGTCTGGGTCTTGGACGCAGAGGTCTGCGGCCCCTCAAGAGACCTTGCATTGGCCAGACGGGATAAGATCAGGAAATACGATATACCCGGGGTCAGGGATCAACTTCCCAGCTCGCTTCCCCACCGCTTCGGGTCCATCACCGTGTCGATGACCGGTGTACGGGAGCCCGAGTCGGTGAAGGATCTCCTGACTCTCGGGTTATCGAAGAAAAACCTGATCGACCTAACCGTCCTGGCCATGCAGGGTACCCTACGGGTCTTCCGGGCGCACCGGGACCACAAGAGCTGGGTCTGTCGCGGAGGAGGAGCAGGCGAACTCACCGGGAGGCGATTTTAACTATTTTTTTAGGCGGGCACTGCCTCAGTGTGCAAATGTGCAATTATTGAATAAATTCAATGTTGTTTTCCAATGCACGCGCCGTGAAACGACGGTTCCTAGAGCCGCTCGGATGCTTTTAGTAGAAAAAGAGCCCTGTCGTCTTCACATTTAGGTAAAATGCCGGACCTAAACACTTTCTGCATGGCTGCCGCCAACAGGATATGGGCACTAATATGCGAATTATTGTGCAGTATATGCAAATATATATGCATTGTGCAGCATGCGGAAATGAGGTCGATACTCACGGTCTAAATCCAATAAGCCTTTCAAGGAGCTTCAAAAAAATTACGGCACATAAAATTGAAGGAAATCCTTAGAAGTGTCTTTGGGAAGATTAGGTTGCTAGCAAAATTAGAGCCTCTGGCTTCGGACTGGACAGCAACAAAAAACCTGGTGGCGTGACTTCTTAAGCACGTCTCACGGCAAGTGCTTAGCCTGGCATGGTACAGTGTCCTGCACCGTAGCTCTCTCGTGTCTCAGTCATAGCTCTGTCAGCACAGGATGGGTAGGGGAGCACGCCGAACAGGAGGAGAGGTGCAAATACGCAGATTTAGAGAACAGTCTCCGCTTTGTGCCGGTAGCTTTGGAAACGCTAGGACCCATGGGCAGTAAAACAGCAAGGTTCATTCGGAATCCGGCTATACAACAGGAAGCAACGACGGAGAACCAGCGCGAGGAAGATTATCTGAGACAGCTTCTGTTTCTTGCAATGTGTTGAGGCAAATCGGCAATTCTTTAATCGGCGCTATGGGATGAGCAAATAAATAGCATTTGCCGGAATCAAATCGACACATTCGACCTTGACAACTGTATACTGATAAAATAATGATATAATAATATAATAATAATAATAATAATAATAATAATAATAATAATAATAATAAGAATAATAATAATAATATAATAATAATAATCACTAGCATCATAATACTCTCGAGCAACCCATAATCTTTCGGACCCTCCTCCGTCCCCCCTAAGTTCAATATTATCCATATCTACATTGTTTGCTCAATCGTATCAATACGCAACAAAATGAATTGATGCGGGTCGGTAACAGGGAAGATATATTGGTAAAAATAATTAAAGATATGCCTCACGACTATTCAAAGCCCCTGCAACCCGGAGAAAAGTGCAGGTTTTAAAACACAATTTTCTTAAAAATGCTTTATTTTTAGAGTGGCAAACATTTTAACCGTTGTAGCAACTGAAGAAGCAACAAAGATAACATTTCCAACAATCCACGACCACGTGATGTCAATATTTAGAAGAGTAAAACCGGCGCAACAGTGAAAACAATAGCAGTTTACTAGTAAACATGTTTTTTTGACAATGTGTTCAAACAAGTTAAGCTTTTATCAGTTTAAACTGAAACTCTGTTTGGTTTAGTCGATTTATTATAACATAACATAAAATCACATTTAATGTAACATGAAAAGGTGTGTAGTTCAATTATCATGGGCATATATGTATTGTTTTCAATATACGTAATTCCGAAAGAAAACCGCAAATAGGCGAGTCGTATTTGAATTTGGCCATCCCCCAAGCGAACAATCCGTTCACGAACACACCGCGGGAACTGCTTCTGGAGTAATTGATCGCTGACTCCTTAGGTTGTAGGCAGTATATAGCGTACATCCAAAAAGTGTCCTAGCAATTCACATTTGCGTAATTGACGTAGAGCAGATATGTTGCCTTGCCGGAAAAGTGAGTCAATACCATTAACAACATCACCTAACACGCTTTGAGGACGCCTGCTTCGTAGGCGCCTCACGAACGTGTCTTGGACGCCTTCCACTAACTTTCTGTATTTAGACAGATAAGGCTCCCAGACAGGAGAGCAATATGTTAGTTTGGGAAGAACAAAAGATTTATAAAGCGAATCTATACATGAAAAGTCGTCAAAATGAAACAGCGGAAGATGGATTTATAATGCGCAACGATGCCTCCACAACCTTGGTAATGTGAAGGCTAAAATTAAGAGCAGGCGTAATATATATTTGTCTAGATCCCGCGTATAAGAGAGCGTCGGTAAAATTCAGTCGTTAATTTTATAGTCAAAGTCAAGAGCACCATGTTTCAGTACTACGCATTTGGAGGGTGTGAAATAATGTTATTTTCAGAACACGATCGAGCAATGCCGTCGATAGCTGACTGCAATAACAGCATGAAAGTCCTAGAGCAAACAGAACAACGAAGTTTAAAGTCATCTGCGTATTCAAGATATTTGACATCAGGTGGCAGGTACTTTTTTCCAAACGAAAATCGTGTATAGAAGGGAGATAAACATCCCCCTTGAGGCAGACCATATAATGCAGGATATGGTCGACTTAAGTTTGTGACCACCTTTACTTGGAAGTAACGGTCGTTAAAAATGCTTTCATGCATTGCACTGCACATGTGTGGGATATCTAGATGGTCTTATTTGCGAAGCAAAACAACTCTGTCAAATGCGTTTCTTTTGGTTAAAATAAACACTGTGAGACGTTCTTCGAATATTTATAAACAGATCCCAGTCCTGGGTCATCTCCAAAATCTGTGTGCATGTAGACCGATGAGCGGTAAGCCCATGTTGGGGCAGGGCCAAGTAAACGGTTAAAATGAAAAAAAACTTATTTAAGTGTTTAAATAAAACTTTATCAAAAATGCAGCATGGTATCGAAATTGCGAAAGTGGCCGGTATTTCTCAGCATTCGTTTTCGAGTCTTTTTTATGCAACAGGGGTGATAAGACTGAGTCTAAAGAGGTCGGGTAATAGCGCCGTCGTATATAAGATTATTCAAAGATGAGTTTAAGTGGCTCGGCTAAAAAAGAACGCAACATTTTTCATAAAAAGTCGGAGGAATGTTTTCTGGTGTATGGCTGGTGTTCGTCATTAAGGCCAGAGCGAAGTGGATAGATTGCAAACTCAGAGAAAGAAACTAAGTGGTCCTAGATGAGAAAGCGTTGCTTGGATTTATATAGTATATATATATATATATATATGTAGCCAGCGGGTTAACTACATTATTTATTTACGCCAAAATAAACTTGGTGTCCTGTTATTTACCATGCACTAAACATTTGTAGAAACTTGCCTTTAAAATTATTATACATATATATATATATATATATATATATATATATATGGCGGGTACCTGTTTAGTGGGGTTGGGAGAAATCACGTGATTTGTCTTTTGAAGTTAAAATAGCACTCAGTTAAAAACAAACCGATACGCCAATTGTGCTCGTTTGCTAAATTTGGAATGTTTCTTAATCGTAAGCTTAATCGTAAGCTAAAAAAAAAATTTAGCTTACGATTGAATAGATCAAATTCAGTGGCGACTCAATTATAATCGAAGTTATATTTGAGCCTAGGCGACTACGAGCCGCTAGTTGCGCGCGCGAGTGGCGCGGAATCACTGCACGCTGTGAACACGCACTCTCATCTCACGCATCATAGGGATCAACAAATTTTCCACGAAATAAAAAAGAAGTCCCATCAACATACGCTTCTACGACTCTTAGTACTCTTAATCTATCACAGCTTATTAGCATCTAGTATATTTTTATCATCAATCCGGGACAGCGGCTGCAAAGTTGGTTGCATGACCCGGCCGCTCAAAATATTATATCTAGAGGCTTCACTGCTTGCGGGCCGTCATGAAAACGCTTAGCCTGCGTCTAATACTGTCTGGTAGTTGTCAGTGCCACCCACGCCGCAATGGAACAATAACACCTATCGCAGCAGCAGCAACCCAACAGCAGAGAAGAGATCAACAACACAACAACAACAACAACACAACCCAACAATAACAACAACAGCACAATTACGACAACAACAACCACAACAATAACAACAACAGCAGCAATTACGACAACAACAACAACAACATAGCAACAACAACAACAACGATGATGATGGTCACGATGATAAGAAAAAGAGGAACGTTGGCCACAGAACATGATATTACCAACAACAACAAAAACGACGACATTACCAACAACAATGAACACAACAGAACGATAGCTACAGAGCACGACATTAACAACAACAACAACTACGACGATGACATCAACAACGCAACAACCACGGTGCCGGTAATGGCCAAGGTGCCAGCAGAGATAACAGTGTTAAGGATAATACAATTACGCAAATAAACAGGAACAACAAAGCAGAAGATCACGAAATTAGGAAACATCTGGAAAAAAAAACTGAAACAGCTACTATAAAAAACGACCGACAGGTGGTCGCGATTGCGCATTCTATGAACAATCATCTTCACAATGATACTAGTGATCATAACACAAGGATCATAACACATGAGCGATAGAGCGACTACGGCGCGCAGAAGGAGCAACTAGGTCGACGAGCAGCAACGCCGTGAAGCATTTTATATATTCTTCTAAATTATAATAAATTTGCAAAATTATAAAAAAATAATAACTCAAGACGTAATATAAAATAATAATAATAATAATAAACTTAAAACAAAAAAAAAAAAACTTAACACAAGGATTCATAATAACAACAACGATAGCAGCAGCAACAAAAAACAACAACAATATTATTATTAACAGCAGCAGTAGCAACAACAACAACAACAAACATTATAACCGCAGCAACAACAACATGTCAACAACATAGTCCCAATAACAATACCCGCATCAAGAGAACTAATTGTTGTAGCAGTGTCGTAGTGTCGACGTTCCAGTTCGTAGACGCCGTTGGAAACACGTCTGCTCGGTGATCGCGCCTGTCGACTCGCGGGCTCAAGCGAGTTCCCCCCTCTCTCTCTATCTTCCCTCTCTCTCTCTCTCACACACACACACTCCCTCTCAGAATATATGGTTTCGCATTAGATCTAGAAGGCAATTATCTAATGACATAACATCTCCCTGTTTTCCTTCTGCTTACCTTCACTTACCCCGACACACCACACACACACATATGCCTTTGTCCCTCGGCTCTGTACCTCACGCTCGCCTTTCTTCTCAATGAGTGAGTTTTCGTCGGTTCCACGTTGAACTGGCGGATCCAATGAAAAGGGCTCGAAACACGTCCGTTCTCGGCGTAGCGTCGCGGCGTTCAGCTGCTGGTAGGCGACTACGAGCCGCTAGTTGCACGCGCGAGTGACGCGGAATCACTGCACGCTGCTGTAACACGCACTCTCATCACACGCATCCACTCCGCTCGGTGCTGGTGGTGGTGGTAATGATGGTGGCCGCTGCTGCTGCGGCCGCTGCTTCTGTGCACTTCTCTGTGTGTATGTCTGTTACTGTTGCTGGCACAGTCCAACGCCGCAATTATGATTAGACCACCATTCATGCGATTACTAGTATAATTATTATTGCTTTTTATTACACCGTTAGCTCGCTGAGAAGCGCTATACAAGTGTGTATATATATATATGTATCTTATATTTATCTCTTCATATATATATATATATAATATATTGTCTGCAAGATGCCCTAAATTGTTACCAATTGTTTACATTTGTGTAATTATGGAAATTTCAAGCTCAATTACTGAATTTAAATAATTGCCGTCCGGAGAAGACGGTTTCCATGAAAAAATATCAATATATTTTTGATGGGGTGCAATTACGCACTATCGTTACAAGTCTCCAACTCGAGCAGTGTAGGACTTGACCTCAACGGAGAGTTGGAGGTTCGCCCGTTGAGACACACACGCATTAAGCACCCCTTTCCCCCGCCCCTATAAGCTTCACTCTTAATAGCTCAGATAGAATTATAGAACAGTACTATGGGCCATTAGCAAAAGTTGCTGTGCGCGCGCCCTTACAGATTTATTGACTGGAAGAACAACAACACCCAAACGTCAAGGAAAGGAGAGAAGCACTGCATTTTTGACGTTTGGGTGTCGGTGAAGAAAAAGCGCAGCGTTTCTCCAGCCGCTCTGATGTTGACGAAGTGCCTGTCTTCCTTTGCACCTTCCGAATTTCCCCTGAAGAACCTATTTTGCCTTGGCTGCACCAAGCTTTCCGGCTTGCTTATCGACTATGTATCGTACGAACTTCTTTAAGCTGACCAGAGTAGGTTGCCGACCTCGTGGAAGATGACCAGAGGTAAGTTGCCGATCTCTCCCGCAAGTGTCTGTGCGCCCTTGATCGTGCAGACTCCCAGATCGAGCACTACAGGAGCGTATGAACTGGCGTGTTCTCGGGGAACGGCGTCCCACTCAGCCTGCCATGCCTCCAGCATTACAGTTCCCTCCCGGTATCGTTTGCTCGACGTTGGAGCACGTATGTTCCGCAATCATTGATTTTCGAGTGCCTTAATATCGCTGGGCTTCGATGTAATGCCAAAGTAATACCGAGCCTGGGGGGTGGGGAGGAATACGGGTTAGTGGGTTTGCGAGTCTCACACTAGTCACGCAGGCTGTTAGTGGCGCATGTGCATCATGCATTCCCGAAACCTCCCAGAACAAAAAAAATATCGCAGGGCATCTACTCTTCCAGCACAAGAGCGGCATTCCTGAGTCCATCGAGGAGCTTCTGAATTACCCTCGGGATTGGTACTCTCTGTGTTCTTCGTAGGATTTACTCCGCCTTCTTCATTTGGAAGGTTGCCCCTTATTAAGCGTGGCGCTCCAAATAAAGCTTGATTATGCGATTGTCACTAACAATGCCCGAGTAAGGGCTCGGCAGCATATTAGCTATTACGCACGCTGCCCTGGCTGCTTTCCTAGTTCTGTTTTAGGTGGCTAACGCCAGTCATCATTGTGATTTGTATGGCTGTAAACTAAGCAGACAAATCCTCTTATTTTCTCTTGTTGCTTTGCTCTTTGCAGGAGACAGAACTAGCACTGCGTTCATTCATTTTTACGTCAAGTGTCAGTTCCAGCTGGTCGGCAGGTTTAGCCTGTACAACTAAACCACTGTGTTTACCTTTTTGTGCGGTCAAACGTGTCCATAATGGTCCCTCCATGGTGCGCTGTTAAAGGCGTTTTTAACTCCTAGAAGAACAGTCAAAATGAGATGTCTTTGGTTTGCCTGTATGCTTGATGCTAGGACTGATATGTTCTTATAAAAGCCATATTGTGTGGCCGATCGTACACCGCGTTCCTCCGCAGTGGGGTTATGATGGGTTATGATGACTATCACGTGTCCGATTATTCTATGCCAAGTAAAGTTCACTTCTGAAGTGCGTCTCGAGCGGAGGCGGCGTTCCGTGTTGCATGTCAAACTCTAGACGATGCTTAATTGAGGAAGTCAATCGGAATGAGAGGTTTAACAAAGTATTGATCTTGTGGCCTGTTTCGAACGCTCTGAAACATTTAAGGTTTTCGAACGCAAGATGGCGGAATTCGGAGAGATACCCCAATTGTTAAGTATTATCCCAGCTTGTTGAGCTCCGAAAGTTGGCCTGCGTAACCAGACTTGGATGCGCCCACTGCCGCCCATTAAAGGGGCCAGGAAGTCTGTGGTAGTTGCATCCCAAACTAGCATTTTACCTTGCTCAAGGCGCATACTTCTCCTTCAGTACCACAGCCTCAATGCATTTCTCACCTCGCTGTATATTTCTCGCAACAAAATCGACTTTTTATGAATTCCCTTATCTAGTTATTTGCTTTTCGCTACGCAGGCTAGTGAGTGTTTTCCGTTGTGCAGAATTTTCCGCCGAACACGCCGGCAGAATCGTTTTCTTTATGCGTTGACTGGTTCCCCCGAAAACGTAAATTTTGCACAACTATGTAGGAGAAAAAAGGCAGAATAACTACTTTTATAGATATTACTTTCTCTCCTAAACAAGACGTTTCCGCCCCTTCTTCATTGAGAAAAAATATTTTCTTGCCGAGTTCTATCAACCTCGAAAAAAAAATACATAACGATATGGATGAACTGTATATATATGTATATATATAAGACACGAAACTAAAGTAACAGCCACTTGGTGAAAACTGCGGCTATTTATTGAAAGTTTTCCTATCTAAGTACATGCCAAATTGCATGCAACTGATTTTGCAAACACTTCTATATTTATTGTTTTAATAAACACCGTAATAATAAAGCCGAACGTAAGATTTGTTTTAAGGCGGTTAGCGGCTACAGGCAAAGTTGTATGGCTTTGCAATGAATTGTTTGAAATTTGCCGGGGGCAACGCAATATATGGTTATTTTAGTATTGTTGGTCATAATACGTATATATATATATAATAAATTTCATCGACTTAGGACAAACCCGTATCGATGACTGATAATTTTGTAAACTATCGCTAATTTTATGTTTTACTTAGCAAATTAGGGATGGTTTTGGAAGTGCTACATATGGCTTTCATTTTTATAAAGCCCGAATAAAAACGCCGCTAAAAGTTTGCACAGTAAAGAAAACCTGTTTACATCTACGATATATTTGGGTACGTAGCAGGCTAGTTGGTAGCCAGAAACAGCTTAAAATCAGTGGAAGTTGATTAAACCCATTATATATATATATATGATATATATATATATATATATATAGCAGACGCGGGCGATAGCATTTTCTGCAAAATATCCTCAATTGTTCCAAAACAATTGTTAATTATCAAATTAAAAGCTCAGAATAAATACTTGAATTTAAATAAATTTGCCGTCTGGAGAGGAGATCTCATATATATATATTATTATATATATATAATATATATATTTTTTTTTCATAGACAACCGAAAGCTACGCAGGATGATTAGCCCACCAGGAACAGACAAAAGTAACAAGTTAATGGGTTAAGCTAATACATTCATCTTCTGAAATGCATGTATAAAAAATAATGTTGAGCATCCGTTTCTAATAACTACTGCAATTGTTCTTAGCGTGTTTATTTCGTATACTTAAAGTTTTTAGCAGATTAGACTATGTATTACGGGTAACAGCTTTCAGTGGCTCATCGGAGTTAGTTCTTCAGGGTTCATGCGCAAGCCTTCTCCTATTGGCAATATTTCTCAAGTCGAAAAAGTTTCTGTAACAAAAGACCTTTACAACTGTGAGAAAACCTTTACTCGTGGATTCTATCTGGCCATACGGTATCGAAATCAGTTTCTGTCGATACTAAGCAACTTAAGCGCGACTTCTTTCATGGCTTTGGCTAATGTATAAACGCATGTATTAGCTCGTGCGGGTATTACATATTTTGTAATATTCTATTCGTAGACGAGTAAGTAGAATATAAGCCTGCCTATAAACCTGGGCAGACATGGGCACACTATGTCTGTGACAGTGCTTGAACGTCGAAAACGTCGTAACAAAATACTAAATATTCGGTAAATCACGTCATTAATAAACATCTTAAGTGTACTATTTTAGAAAACGCAACTTTTTTTTTGAAGAAAAAAGCTATGCGCAAGTACTGATGGAGCCTTATGGTGTATTATCGTAAATATCGTATTCGTAAAATAGGCAGCAAGGCTTCACAACTTGTAGACTATGCTAGTTTAATCCGGATTGGTGATATACATATCAAAATCATATCAACCGCCAACTGAAAGACGCACATTGCCAATAAAATGCATATCACTAGCTTCGAGAACGTAGCCTTTCCATATACTTTATTTGTATGTGGCAATGTAATCGACTCAGAGTCAATAAGCAGACGTTCATTTGATACTTGCAAGGAAAATGAGTTGGAAAGTTTTATTATTAATAATATTATTATTATACGCATGGTAATATACTCATTACCATTCATAATTTATACATGACAGTCATCATGACAGTACCTTTCCATGTTCCCTTTTGCTCTTCGTCTCTCTCGCTCGTATTGCGCTCATTTCTCTTCGTCCTTGTATGTACATACACAGTCCATAGTACAAATACTTGATAGCTTAACTTGGCTAAATAAATATTCTTCACTTCGGCTCGGGGTTCATTGGTTTCTATTGGGTGTTTTTTTGTTGCGGGGAGAATGAGAGCTCTGGAGGCCGCCTTTGGATGCCGCCGGTCGGCAATTTGGTCTGGAGTTTTCAAGCTTATAAAAAGCTTAAAAGCAAATAATCGTGTTCTGTTTTTCGTTAAAAAACTGTTCTGTGTGGTGTACGCTAAGGCTTATAGTCGCTCTGCAAACACGTTTGTTCTATACCCTATCGCGTATGCCTAGCTGATATGAACAGTTCTCATCTGTTATATAAGGCCGTGTGTATGCATATGTATCTGTGTTGCTGTATGTGTATAAATATCTACCCTATCAGAATAGCGATGAGCCGTGGGAGAATCGAAATGGCACCATTGTATTTTCTGTTTAGCGCTCTGAAAAGATTTTGCCTATTCTGGGCCGTGCGTGCTCGCCGCATCCCACAGATGGCTATTTTGTTTAACCAGGCTGCTTCAATTTTTCTCTTGTAGTGTAATTGGCCAAGCTTCTAGCCGCTGGCATTTCCAAGTTTGTTTCGTTACTGACAGTTCGGTTATACAGACACAGATGTAAGTTCATCGGCCCCAGAAGACGACAATTAGCCGTTAGTGTGTTAGGGCCATTTAACAGGAAGTGCATTCAGTACATGCTATACAATGTGGGAACAGCGCGCGGGCGGGCGGATAGGTACGCTCATCAAGAAGCTTCAGTGCTTGCAGCTTGCACCGGCCACATCACGTAATCAGTGCAAGCTGCAACCATCATCGCGAAGCTTGCGCAAAACTTCTGAAGGCACTGAGAAGGGCGCTGAGTAGACGCTATGCAGGAGACCCACTTGGGACATGGACAAAGAGGCTTGGTGGGCCACGATTAGAGCGCAATATACAATACAAACTATCTCGATAGGATACGGCTACTTTGAGTCGCTGACGTGGAGTAATTTGACCGGTTGTCACTGAAAATCAGAGCCGAGCTTAGAGCCAACTAGCAGAGAAACAGCCAGAGGAAGTCTGGCCCGAAGGGCACAAACGACGAAAGAGACACTTTGGTTTCCAGATGGTGGCGGGAGACGATGACACGTTTCGGCATTGCGGCTCTCCATAGAACCTGCGCTCTACTGAAATTCGGAAAATATCGCCCATGCCACTCTAGCAGTATGGCATACTGCTAGAACAAAACGGCAAACGCAAGTTAGCGGCAGCGGAGCATTTTGACACGGGCCACGACGGGAGAAGGGACAAACATGATTATGCGAGCTTATATACTCTTTGGATAGATGGCGCCAAAACATGGCGTTCCATTACCGACAGTGTCATGATGATGACGTTGCTGGTGAGCGCGGAACCAGCACCTGCAAGAACAACAGGTCTTCATCTTCTTCTTCTTCTGCTTCTTCTTTCACGTACGGCCGCGGTTAGTTACCACCCAGACGTTGTTGATGGTGATAATGATGATGATGCTAGGACAACCTCCCGGAGGAGGTGATCGGGGGGAGAAATAGGCAAAGAATTCATTCGTGGGTCGCTAGTAGTGGCTAGTAGTGGTGCCGGGGTGACCGTAACCATAACCGTAACCGTGGCCGTAGCCATGACCAGGCCATGGCCGACGGAGCAGCAGCGTACGACAGATAAGCGGGCGCGCCGTACGAAGCGTACGCAGCCAGTGGAGCATAGGCTTGCGCCACGTACGAAGCCGATGCCTTCAGGGCGCC